>VMKM01002661.1:0-61641 GCA_008360985.2 Macquaria ambigua | reverse complement strand
GAACTTGAGACAGGAGATCTCCCCTCTTTTGTCAGTTTCTCCCGTCTATTCCCGGAGCAGTTCCGTCATTTAGAGGAGTTGGTGTCACCTATAATCAGCAGAGAAAACACCAACTATCGAGACAGCATTTCACCAGGGGAACGGCTGATGATAACACTGCGCTTCTTGATGACAGGTGAGCTACAGCCCATAGATAAAAGAAGTTACATGACTGACTGTTTTACAAGAGAAAAGAGGGCAGATTCAACAATATACATATATATATATATATATATATATATATCCTCCTGATGCTGCTATAACAACTGTAGGCTACTCTATTTTTCTTGCTCTTGCTCTTCCATTAGTCATTTAGTACTTCAGTATTTCATTACTGTATTAATAATCAGTGTAATAAAGAAAGTAGGCTATACTTAACTGATGAGAAAGCTATAACAACCCGAGTGTTTGTAATTGCTGATTGGCTGTTGAAACAAGTGACGTGCCTTACGTTCTAAAACCAGCCGCTGGAGATTTGACAAGCTGAGTCGCAGGCGATGCCATCAGCCGGCTTGAGTCGAGCTGAGACGGGACAATTCACACCGCTGCAACTTTTCCCTGCGACGTTCTAAAACGGTTACGTCTCATTGCGAATCTTTGGTCTGAACTGGGCTTAATCCCTACCTTGCTGAGCCTCAAGACAAAGCTCTCTGAGAAGCTACCTAATTTGGTTTACACTGCACACATCATCACCGCTACCACTGTGGCTATAGAAAAGCACTTTGGATCAGTGTTAGCAAGCTATGAAGCAAAAATGGCAACCACAACCTTGCCAAAGTTTCGCTTATGCTGGCTTAGCCCTGAGAAGAGAGAGGACATGAGGAGAACCCTCCTGCAAGAAGCTGTTGCACTGGAACAACACAGTCCAACTGAGATGAAAGATGACAGCTCATCTGTGAAGTCTGATGAGTCAGATGAGAATTTCTTTGTCTTTGATAATGCCAAAATGAGTTCATCTGACAGCACAACTCATGAAGAAGTAAGAAAGTACCCAGAAGATTCAGATATCAACCTGAAATCTCTTAAGACATTTCCTATAGTTAAGAGGTTTTTTGTCAAGTACAACACCACTTTGCCTTCTAGTGCTCCTGTCGAGTATCTATTTAGTCATGCAGGCAATCTGTTGACCTCATCCCGAAACAGAATGAGTGATGACCACATGGAACAGGTCCTACTGCTCTGCTACAACAAACAGTACTGTCCCAACATACAGCATGATGACTGATGTTTGGTGTGTGGAAATCAAACTTGGAACAGAATGATACTGTTACATCTACACCCAATTTTAAAGACAGACAACACACACACACACTTAAACAAACACAGAGAACACTCCGATCCAACAAGCAGATACAGTGTACAAGGACACACCTCCTACTTCATACTTCTTTAATAGTTTTATTTGATAGTTATGGCTGGGTATCAATTCTTTATTTTTGTGGTATCAACTGATTGATTTCAACAGTATTCACTGCTGAACAATGTAAGGAGTAATGTAATGTATATAATTTATTTTTGTTAAAATCAATATTTTATTTAGAAGTTATGCAAAGATTTGTGTTTATTTTAAATCTATACAACCTCAGAATTTTCTGTAAATAAAAAAGAAGTCATTCAGGAACCAGTGTCAAAAAATGTGAAAAGTACCCAGCCTTTTTGGTAGTTCTATCACCACTTAGCAGTGAGTTGACCTGAATGTAGACTTGGTTTGAGGTTATGGTTACATGTTTCCTTTACTGCAGTCAGAGTTTGTTGTTTGTGATCTACATACTTCTGATTTGTTTTGGTGATTATGCTTTAAAATCAAAACATTCCAATCTTAATTCAAGTTATAATGAAGAACTTTTAATAAAAGTCTGACAGTAATCAGTGTTGAGAACTGTTGTGAGGTTTACACTGCCTGGTTTGACTTTTCAGCTTTATTGCCCAGTTTAAAACATTTGTTAGAAAAGTAATCAAAAAGTAATCAAATGTAATAAGTTACATTACTTTAATGAAGTAATCAAAATAGTTACATTACTTATTACATTTTTAACAGGGTAACTAGTAATCTGTAACCTATTACATTTCAAAAGTAACCTTCCCAACACTGTTCCTACTGAACCATTTTAATGTAATTGCTCAGAAGCCTCACTTCCTCTGTGGGAGGAAGTAAGTTTGATCTCATCTCATCTTATAACACTTTGCTTTCACTTTAGCAATTTTCTTTACTTTTCAGACAAATAGCCAATTACAGTTTAGGTCTTTTTATATTAAGTCTTGATTCTAATATTATCATTATATTGATCATATGCTGTCAGTGTTTATAGTAGACTTTCTCTTTTGCCTTGAAAGATAGAAATGCTTACTTTACTGCTCCAGTAGAACAAATCAGGGAACCATAAGCCAATCAGCCAGTCAGAGAAGGCAGGATTAGATGTTTCATAACTGTGTAGGTCACAGAACTGTTTGTGTCAGGTAGATCCATGTGACAGGGTTTAGCCTGCATTGAAGCCTGCAGTTGATGTCAGAGCTGCTGTTACAGGTTATAAAAAGAAAACTGAAACCTGAAAAAAAATTATAACATGATGATGTCTGTAAAGTTGAAAATTCTAGCATTCACACAATGCTCCTCCACATGTGGCATGGTGAAATCAGCATCTATTCTAATTTCTATTGGTTATTTTTTTTAAATGACTCTGCAGAGTGCACGTTTGGTCCTCATAGCCACAGTTCTGACAGGGTCAGACTGGAGGTCTCACATAAGCTGGAATCCTTTGTTCTTGCTTTTTGTTTTATTGTCCTGTCTTGCAGGCTGAATCTTCAAAGACATGATAATGATATAATATAAATGTTTTAATAATTTTGAGTACAAAAATTGACTTCCATTCTTAGTATGCTGGACAGTCATTGTTTTTTCATTCTTACTCTGACATTTTTATACTTTTAAAAGGTTTGCCAAATACATTTTGGAGGAAACAGAATTGTTGCCTGATTGTGTTCGCTGACAATGTTTTTTTTCCCAATTCAGGAAGTATTACGTTCTTGTACTACACAGTAGAGAGGTGGTTAGAGTAGGTGGTGGGTGTAGAAAGTAGCTTGACATCGCCAGATCAATTTGCAAATGTGAATTAGTCTGGAACCTCTCAGTTCATTTTCGATTTCCAAGGGGCGTTATCAGCGAGCGTAGACCAAAAGTGGATTAGATAGACAATTGGATAGAGCTACAGCCAATCATAGCAACAAAATGTGTGAATTAGTGCTGAGTGAATCCTGTCGGAAGTACGGCAAACACATCTTTCTTATCAACGCAAGCTTTGAGTGCAGTTGTTTGTTCTTTTAGAGAAAATGTACCGTCCAGTTTGTCAAATACTGATGTCATATCAGCGGCAGCCATCTTGGTTTTTTACAAAAATGCCGGGGCTCCTCTGTATAGTCATCATATCAAACCCGCCCCACATTAGATAAACGGTTGTGATTGGCCCGACCCGGGCCAGGTCGGCTGGAAATGTGTCTGAATGGGAGGCCAGACACATCTGCCACAGAAAATAAAACATGAGCTCGCACAGTTTGGTTCCCAGGCACCGCTGAAATGGCAGGACTGTGACACAGAGACCTGGGTTTATGTCCTCTATCCCATTTTTGTTATCCTGCAAATACACTTTGTTAAGGTGAGGGAAAGATTGTGGAGCAAACACATTGTGTCTCATACTTCAAGTCAGTGTTAACTTTTTTAATATTTAACCAAGACCACCTTAACAAAGTGTAGTGATTTGCCTAAAGTGACCCATAAAATGTTAATCATGCTTTAGTGGTGGAAGTACTACGTTATTGTAACAAAATCGTTTTTGTGTACTACTTTTAAGTATTTATAAAACTTTTACTTAAATACTTTTTACCACCAGTATTGTAGTTTGCTACATTTCAAGTTGTAATCGTTACAGAGTAATAACAAAAGTCACATAAAAAAAGTCATGGAAAACTGTGAGAAGGAAACAAAAGAAAGGAGAAAAATCAGCTGCTGCTTCAGAGAAGAAGCTGCAGGTGTGTCCCTGTCACAGCTGTGACCTCAGAGCGCTCAAAGTGTTTGAAAACTTTGAAGAGTGCAGTGACTGAGTGGACTGGTTATATTATGCTTTGAGAATGATCAAGCAGAGAAGCTGAATCTCAAGCAGACTGGGAGGACTTTACGGTGCACAAGACTCACAGAATGCCGTTCAGACAGGTGAGTCCGACAACAAATTCACTGATGGACGTAACTCACTCTCCAGCTGACAGCGTTAGCAACCACTGTAGCATTGTTTGTGCACTATGTGGTGTGTAAAAACCGCGCATCTCTCTTTTTACTGCCCCTGTGGAGTTTCTATTGCTTATACATCTGTGTTGTCTGCCTTAGTGATGTTTTATTCTACTGTTGAGTCTATAAGGAATGTCAGGCTAAGAATGCTTAATAATGCTTGTTGCGGGGTGCCCCAGTAGCTCACCTGGTAGAGCGCTGTCACTATCCAATAAAGGCAAAATGGCCAAAAAAAATGATCTTAAAAAAAAAAAATAATATACAGAGGTGTCCACTTTTTGTTTATTGTTAGCCATTTTTGTTTAATTGTCTGAATTTCGTCCTATTTTCTGGTTAATTTTAGTAAGGCTATACAGAGGAAGGTGGTTGTATATTTGTAATTGATAATCAGTTGTATGCACAGGCTGCAAAGTGATGTCTAAAAGGAGCTTTTCTGAAATTACCTCTGACTAAAAGTGTGTAAAAGAGTGTAGTCCAAGCACTGTCTTTTTATTTCTTTATTTATTCTTATTTGGTTGTTTAGTCATACAAGAACTTTTGTATACTTTAATATTTTTGTCCTTCAGACTAATAAGGATGTTTATTTTGCATACAGCATCATGGTCACATGTTGTGATTTGTTATTTTTGATTGGCTGTCATCTTGTCTTCAGGAGGGCAGGTCTTACATAATATGAGTCGGTCTGAGCGCAGACGCCAGAGGGGAGGGAGAGCGAGAGCGGAGATATGGACACATGAGAGTGGCCTGCTGCAGATGAACTTTCATCTGAGCACATTTTTGTTGAGACCGTGATGGACAGTGAATGCTAACCCTCATTCCCATACTGACACTGATAACCCCACGTAATTTTAGATTACATACTGCATTAACTGCTAGCAAATTAAAACAGCACATTACCTGGAGGAATAAATGTTTCACTGACTTCAAATAAACCAATCAGAGTTCAAATAAACCACTCCAAACACCTTGGCACGAGCGCAGCTCGGTATTTAGGCAACCACGAGAGATGAGCAGCTTCCATGAGCTACAGGCTACTGACTGAATGGATGTGAAGTGTCAGTCTGGAAATGTAATTACAGTAAAACCCATAATACTAAATGTGATTGCAGTGTACAGCAGTGAATGATGAGATCTACATAAGGAGAGCAGGTAAATACACTTTGGCCCGATCACACTCTGTCTCACTGCACCAGCTCTTCCTCTGTGCCATGATCTGGACTTGGCTGGTTTCTTGTGGCTCCATTTAGAATGGGCCTATCTTACATTCCATCACTCTAAGTAGTTTGGCACAAGCACACACATACACACAAACACACGGTTATGGCCTGTTGGCTTGGTTCTGGCTTTGGCAAGTGTGTATCTGCTAGGCTTGCATCCCAGTCAACACCCCATGGGTTGTGAGTGTGTGTGTGAGAGAGAGACAGGGAGAGAGAGATTACTGCTCAGTCTGCTACCCCACTTGGCTCACCTGATGCTGATGGCAAGAATAGAAGGACAGGAGGAAAAGAAAATATGAGCTGGGCATATGGAGGTGTTTGGGGGGAGGCCTGGGGTCTTAGAGTAGGTCTCTCCCTCTCTTACACACACTCACATACACACATTTACAACCTCTGTCATCTTTAGAGAGTTGGATGTGCCCAGTACACTCCCTATCCAGACCAATTTATCGCCTCCTCTCCTCCTGTGTTCAGAACCACTCTCTCTCTAAGCAGTAGCTCACTTCCCAGTATTTATCACTCTCCATTCTCCTGGGGGCTCTGAGCACCAAAACGTAATCCACCGGGAGTGTGTGTGTGTGTGTGTGTGTGTGTGTGTGTGTGTAAGCAAGAGAGAGAAAAGGAGAGAGCGTGAGAGAAAGGGAGAGGGAAAAGAAACAGCAAGACATAGAGGCCTCTAGTTTTATGGCATATAGTATATGTGCTGGCAGAAAGGCCAGCAATGGTATGTGCAGATTGTCCTATTACACAGCAGATATTTTGACTTGTCATAATAGGAAAAGCACAAGTGTTACTAATAACATTAACAATGGCTCTGTTCTATTCAAGTGTCCCAGTAAGTCGTGACGGTGACAGTGAGCCAGCTTAAACAATACCAGGACCCACATTCAGCTAAAATACACTTTATATTTACGCTTGTGCTTTTCATATTATCACGTCAACTTTTCTGCTGTGAAAAAGGCCTATTCATTGGTAACAAGACTGAAAAGGTGGAGCTGTATGAACCATCTCAGCTACTGATATCATGAACCTCATCGGTTTAACAAACCTTGACTGAGATCCATCAGCCTCCACACGAACAAATCACATTAACATCATCTTAAAACTATGGAAATGTGTCTCCTATACCATGAAAATTGGTATTCATTAATATATTTATCTGTCATTAAAGCAGAGAATGTGAAATTGTTTTTGAAAAGGACTGCATTATAAACATAAATACTGACCCACAAAAGATAAATACATTTTAAAAAAGTAGCATGACTTTACTTAGTTTATTATTTAAAGTCCTGTATAATATTCCTATAATGTCCTCATAGGGACTTAGAACATATCTAGTAGGTTAAATGACTTTAAATGTGAGTTTAACATACTTTACATTGCTTTATGTAATTTCCAACATTATAGTAACTTTAAATATTACATTGTAAAATGTGCAATGTGGTGTGGACCAGTGCCAACAGGAGATTATGTTAATACCAGAGTGAACACACATCACTGCTGTGATCTGAGCAATTTCCACCAGTTTACCACCATGACACTACAAGCCTTTGTGTCTATAATTCATAACATAACATTCATGTTTGACCATTTTCACAATAAAATAAAACTCCAGACAATGTGGAAAATTATCCAAAACAGCATATAGACCATCATACCACCCTGAAAACCTCTAGGTTTTGTACATTGTTTAGTTTAGTTTAGAAAACTTTATTGTCCTCAGAGAGGCAATTTGTTATAGACACAGGGACACATCACAAAAACAACATGACCTTAACAACAACACGCTGCAGCAGCCATTCTAGCACCCCCTCCATGCTAATATTGTGAATAGATAAATATCTAAATTACACCCTGCCCATATGCTAAAATCAGCAATACATACATATATTCCACCTCACCAATAAGGCTACCACAACTTATTTAATTGTGTTATTGTCATGGGCTTAATAACACATTGACCTTTGGCCTCCTTGCTGTTGGTTGCTTTGAACAGAGGTGCTGAATCTCATTCTACAGCCCCACTCACTGTCAAGCAGCACCTCTGGATAATGTTGTCAGCTAAATGCCTAAAATATTAAAAGTACAGTCCATCCAGAGCCATTTCTACTGCAGCTCTTGAAAACACACTGGAGTGGAAACAGAAACTTCTTGCGCTCCTCATCAAGCAATCTGAAGGAGCCAATAAAGACTTCACAGCCCATCAAGCCAAGCAGTGGATTGGTCAGAACTGTTACTTATAACTGCTGATGAAAATCTTAAAGGCCAATAAAAGCCCATGGATGAGCTGCTATGGTTTCCTATTACCAGCCAGTCATCTGGAGACTAATGTGTCTAGGACAGCATCTTAGCTAACTACGGCAGAGATTTACACAGCACTACTGCAGAGTCCATGTCCTTGAAAAGATGCCTTTTTGGTTCAATAAAGGGATTTTGATAAACTCAACCAATGGGTGCTGTGTTGAATCACCTACTAAAATTGTCTAATGTAAACCTGTGCAACAGGAAACCTGGTATTATTACATATTCAGGGATGTTTAGGTAGGACTGACAACACATACTGTAGACTGAGACTACATTGTGCAAAGCTAGACTGGAAAATATATATCGACCGTGTATTATGTCATACAATTTCACAAAATGAGCTTAGATGAAGAGAATCTCAGCAGAGATGGACAGGAGCTGTCATTTATTAGACAGCAGCAACTTTGCAGTTGATAAAAAGTTGCGGCTCCTATTTGTGACCAAATGTTTGTTTTTGCGATATTAATGTTCAGAGAGCTTTTTGCCATTCTGCATCCTGGCGTAACTCATCAATGCATGGCTAAATCAATGTTAAGCATCCTTATGGATTAGCTCCAAATCATAAAAAGCCATGTGGAGGAAGTAATATGATTCAATTATGCTCACTAACCTTCCCTCCGGTAAAACACACATACATGCGCACACCCCCACACTCCGCTGTGAGCAGCAGTCTAATAAAACAGCTCTTACTTGGCATACACACCAGTGGGGCTGACTGTATGTTTATTTAACATAGTGCTGCATTGATAAAAAAGCATAACAAATAAAAATAAAAAAAAAGAATAAATAGACTACTGAAGGACAGTGGAGGCCTATGTGCATACATGTGTATGTATAGTATGTATGATATTATGCATGTAATTAACAAAATGAAGCACTATAGCCCACTTAAACCTACGAAAACAATTCCTCTTGCCTCAAAGAATTGACTTTTGATTGAATTGACACATATTTTTGGAGTAAATGCAAGATCACAAACTTGTGGAGGATTTGAACATTTTCGTTGGTGCCCCCAGTGATAGTGTCAAAAGGACACTTTGGCATATACCAATGCACACAGTGCATAACAAGACCAAACTTCTTATGCATTAAAATGGTTTGAACTCAAACTTAGAAGCTTTTCACAACTTTCAATCACATCTCACAGTCTTCATCAGCGAAATGGAACTGGCTGGAACTGTCATTATGTGACATATGTATGGAACTTGTTCCATGGAACTCTCTCTCTGTTCAGACATGGTCTCTGGTGTCGGATGTGAATGTCCTCCTTGATCTTCCTCCACTGACTCCTGGTTGATGACCTTTGACCTCTTCCCAGTGGATGCTGTGAGAGGTTATGGTCTGGTGTTCACAGCTAATGTTGTCTGTTTCTGCTGTTCATTCAGTCTCTTGTCCAGGGTCTTTGCTGTTTCACTGTATGTATGTGTGTTCACCACAGCTGTCACATATGATGTCAAATACTACTCCAGTCTTCATCTCATTGGAGGGGTCCTATCCTTAGAGTGTTCAATTGTCTGAATGAAGACCATGAAATATGGTGAAATATGTTTTGACAGTACTAAGGCTCAAACTGTTCTTATATCCCTAAACACTGACACTCTCCTCTATCCAGATATTTACAGTGTATTGAAAACCTGTGGACAGACAAGTGTAAAATACAAATAATTTTAAATAGCATAAAACTTTTATTTCATTTAAAAAAAAACGTATATAGTATATAGTACCACTAACAATTAACAGCATTTCTGTATAGCCAAACTTATTTGGAGAATAACAACTAAGACATGTAGTGGCTATGCCATTATCCTTTAAATAAAGGGAGTGAAACCAGAGCAAAAGCAGTGGGTTCAAAGAGTTAAAAACTGTGGATTTTCTTTTAATTCTCAAGCCAAATAACACTAGTGACTAGAAACCAGATAGTACCTAGCCACTCAAAACAACTAGTTCTGCCTGATTCTTAGTGAATAGTGAAATCCATACTAGTGCCAGTGAGATCCACAGTGCAGTACAGTGTATGTGTGAGCATGCTCCTGTCCCACCTTGTTAAAGAGTCCTCTCTCACTGGCTCAAGGCCACATATTAAAACACAATAACAGCTACCTGGGACTGCTGCTGATTCCCCTCCAGACAAGACTACATGAGACCCAGTGTGTGAGTGTGTGAAGAATCTTTCTAACAATACCTGGCCTCAGTATCATTTCACATCCTTGATTCACTTTGCTACAGTTTACCTTCAGGCCTCCAGTTCACCTGACTCTGTGGTATTTTAGCTACTCTTTTTTGCTGCTCTTTTTAACCCATTGTTCTAGCCCTCTTTTTTTTCCTCTGCCATTCTGCCATTTTTTCTGCTCCAATTGTTCCAATTTTCCGATCCTACCAACATCCTCTTCAGAAACCAATGATTACCATAACCATCCAGGAAGCCTACAACTTAGGGCTGCAGTCTGGAAACACAGACAATGTAAGACTGGAAACTGGACCCACTACAGTTTGCCTACCATCCCAACCGATCAACGGAAGATGCCATAGCACACATCCTCCACACCACCCTATCTCACCTGGACAAGAAAAGGAGCTATGTGAGTTTGCTGTTCATTGACTACAGTTCAGCGGGTGGAGACGGTGAACAGCTTCAAGTACCACGGAGTCCACATCACAGAGGGCCTGACCTGGACACTGCATACTGAGTCAGTGGTGAGAAAGGCAAGGCAGAGACTGCTTCACCTCAAAGAGTGGTTTGTTCGGCTGAACATACAGTAGGCGGTGCTATACCCTGCCTAAAGGATAGTTACACCAGGTGCTGCAAGAAAAAGACTAGGAGAATCATTAAGTATCCCAACCACCCGGATAACGGCCTTTTCTCCCTGCTGCGGTAGGGAAGAAGGTACCGGATACACCAGGCCAGCACTGAGAGGTTCAGGAAGAGCTTCTACACCACCACCAGGATCCTAATGCACAAATTGAAGGAACTGGCAGGATTACATTTCACTGTGACTGCACCTATGATTACATGTGACAAATAAACTTGATTGATTGATTTACCTCTTTCTTTCATCCTCTTCCTCCTTTTCTAATATTTTCTTGCCACTCCATCTTTCCTCCTTTATGTTCTCCTCCCATTACACCTCCATACCTTTCATTTCTTATCCACAACTTTTTTTTTCTTTTTTCCACACTTCACCCTTCCTTTCTTTTCCTCTTCTGCACCTTGTTATACTGTATGCCCTTCACTCTTTATTTTTCTTATTTTCATCCTTGTTCATTTTAAAAATCCTTATTTTTCCATTGTTCCTAACCCCTCCGTTTGTCCCTTCTCTTGCCACTCTTTCCCCTTAGCCCCCCTTTCTCCTATCCCCTATTTTCCCCCAGTTCTCTTCAGCATTCCTTGCATTTTTACCCGTTGTTTACTCCTTCCTTTCCTCCTTGATAATTCCTCCATCTTTCCTTTAACACAAGTCTTTTCCATTTCTCTCCTCCTTTCCTCCGTACCTGTCATCTTTTTTTTTTTGTCAGCTCTCACTCCCCTTTTCTCTTTGCTTCCTGCCTTGTTCCATCCTTTCATCTCCCTTTCTCTCTAGCTTCCTCCCTCCATCCTTGCCTCTCTTTTGGCTCTCCATCTGGGACAGCTGGTTAGGTGGGTCTGCCGGCTCCTGTCAGTTTAACCGGCTTGGCTGCCCGGCCAGCAGGGCTTTGATCCACTACCAACGGCCTCAAGCCCCGGCAGGGCCACAGCCGTGCCAGACCAGGCCCCTGAGCGCTCAACCTCCCCCCACCATGGTATCCTGACTCTAGGCAGCATGCAGTGGCCAACATCCCCCACCCCCAGGAAGTATGTGCATGGCAGCTTTCACAAAGGTCCACTGAGGCAGAGGTAAAGGGGGGGGGGGGCAGAGAGAGCTCTGCTGATGATCCAGCACAATTAGCAAACAATCCCTTGAGGCTTCTGCTTGTGATGAAGATGCCAGATTTTAAATTGAGAAGCGAAGAATTGCACAAGTTTACACACAAATATAAATGCACACACACTTACAGGCGGGGAAGGAGGAGCCAGCAGAAAAGATGCATGGCTCATGTTATGTATGTTGGCTCTGACTCTCTTTCCAACAGTAATATTCCATATAGGCTATGCACATATATGATTGGACAATTGGACAGTCTTTGCGACATTTGACATAAAATGACTTCTGTGCCTACCATGAGGCATATGCTGAGGCTCAGGTCATCTGTATTACTAGAACCTCCACAGGTGACCAAATGCAGCCAGTGGTTTGGAATGCAATGAATATCAGTTCAAAAATACTGTATTTCACTTCACTTTTGCTTTCTTTTTTCTTTTCTGTAATGTAATTATAAGAGATTACAAGCCTCACCTTGATAGATAGGTATTGCAGGCTATACAATAGCCCCAGTATTCTTAACTAAGCCCATGCCAACATGTACACACTCTAAGAATCCGCAGATATTCAGTGCATTCTAGTGAAAAGCTGTTCCTTGTAGTAAGAGGCTTTTGAGAAATCATTCACAATCCAACTAATGCCTCAGTGCAAGAAAAGCAACTTGGCATTCAGCTGCCAGCATTAAGGCCTTAACTCAAATTGCCACGAAACACAATAGTATAATGTGAACGCAGTATGGTGCGCGGTTTGCTTCAAAGCCCGTTCTTATGTGAGATTGGAAATGTGCCACTCTCCCCCGCCTGGAATCACCCCACCTTGCTCGCCTCTGTCAACAGCTGCTTTGAGAGGATTCCCATGGGGCTGCTGGGGGGACAGGGAGGGATCACTAAGCTTCGCCTGTTTATTCTGGAGACTAAGCACTACAAAGCCAGCTAACTGTAAAACAATTAGATTAGCATAAATATGTTCAATTATACATGCAGATTTAAGGCCCGGTGCTTTGCAACAGGGAGAAATTCCACTGAATTATTCAGAATGTACAAATATTGGTTAAATCAGATTGAAACAACAGGAAGCAAATACAACTCCATTACTCTACAGTGGCCTGGGAGTGCACCATATGCCTCTGTCCACATTGGTTAAACAGTTTATACTCTATTTACTCACTGTTTGCCATAAGGATACAGAAAATATGCATATAGAGAAATGGAAAAAAAAAACAAATAACATCTTAAAAGTAGAGAGCATGTAAAATATTGGCAGATGACATGCAGAGCTTTATGCAGTTCTGACATGAAAAGAAAGATGTTCAGAATAAATTAGGCTATTCAGAAATGCCATTAGTCGGTATGTCAGTGGTATTGTTGGAATTCTCCCTCCTCTTAGCCTCAACCAAACAAGACACCTGAATTGATAGTCCTGGCTCAGGCCATGCTCGGTCTTTACCCTTTACCACTTTTCACAGTACAGAAGATGCATTATTTGTGTCAGTTATCACTATTTGTTATCATTATTACTGTTCTCTTATTGAATTACCATTTAGTGGTATTGTATTGCAAAATATCTTCAACAGTGGTCTGGATTATTTTTGATACTGAAGAAAAACTACATTTGTTGAATATGAAGAACTGAAGTTATACGAAGTAAAATGATTTCCAAGCAGCCTTATAGACGTTTATCCTGGATGGACATTGAAGAGATTGCTATCAGTGGAAAGAGTTCCTCTGATTCCAGAAGTATGTGTTCAATGTCTGTGTGAACAGATACTAAGAAGGAAGGGTTCACTTCTTTAATGTGGGTTCAAATGGTGAAGAGCCTTTTTTCTACTGAAGCAGTAGTTCAGGTGTGTGAGTGTGAGAGATTGAGCATGTTTCAGACCTGGTGTCTTCTATGAAACAAATCTATAGTGAACACATCTGCTCTAAAGGAACATACTGTAGACAAACACTTAAAGAAAAGACACACACAGACACACACACACATGCACAACACCGCGCTGCCGAGGAGAGCAATAATCTGCAAGGTCAAGGGAGCCGCAGCTGATGTAGTTGGTGATACATACATGTTGTCTGTGTAATGCTTGCTCCAGGGAAATCATTAGATCCATAACACCAGGATGTATGTACATCACCGGAATGTGTGTGTGTGTGTGTGTGTGTCTCTCTCTCTCTCTCTCTGTGTGTGTGTGTGTGTGCGCGCGCAGTGCAAAGGTACCAGGGGACCCAGAATAGTCATTTCATGCATGAAATGCTCATCCCATTGGTCTTAAAGGAAGAGAAAATCAACCTTGGATGGATGTACTGTTGAAGGAATGCAAAGATGGAGGGATAGAGCACAGAGGGCTGGAGAAGGAGAAAGGGATAGACAAGAGGAGAGTAATGTCTTATAAATGGGCTTAATTTTAGAGTCGGGGGTAAAGAAAGAGCAGGTTGTAATTCTCTCTTCAGCTTTAAAAACACACCAGACTGCAGCAAATAAATACAGAGTGCACAAACGCTTCTCTTTTTTCCCTGCTATTCTCATGCTCACTCTTTTTCTCTCTCTCTCCTTCTCTCCCTTGCCACATTTCTGCACTCACTCATTCATGTAAAACACACACACACACACACACACACACACACACACACACACACACACACTTCCTCTCTAGTACTGCTCCATTACCAGCAGTTCTCAGTGATTGAGGATTCCTATGGTAATGGTGATGTGGGGCTGCCCTGGCTGCCAGCTGGCTCGCCCCATGACTGATAACGTGTTTGTGTATGTGTGTGTGTGTGTGTGTGTGTGTGTGTGTGTGTGAGAGTGTGGTTGAGTGCGGCCTACTGCACATGTGCATGAGTGTTTTTCTCCCTGGATCCGCCTGCTCGTGGGATAACGACAGGCATAAAAAAAACAGTTTTACAAAGATCTAATCTTCGTAGATGAAACATTCATAAAACAAGGAGTGATAATTGGGCATCCTGGTCACCTGTGTGCGCTCCGCCCTGGACAAATGACAGACTCACACACACACACACGCTGCTTGATCTCGTGTTTGTTGCTTTAACTTATGTTGCTGTTTAACTGAGCTACAATACCATTACCTTATGCCAGGCCAGACAAAACTAAAGCTAACTTTAACTTTGTCTGGCCTGGCAACCTACTGAAAGTGGTGCGTCATGAAGTTGGCCCTATTCATTTTTTATGGGATGCAAGTGATTAACTTGTCAAAGCATAGTAGCCAACAGCGCATCTTAATACCCATGCATACTGTTTTCTGTGTAATATCCCACACACCGATGGCATCATGACGTGCGTTAACTCTCCAGAAAAGCACCGGTTTTGTTACATTTTTAACATGTCAAATGTCACCAAAGTCTAACTCTTTATGGAAGCTCCTCTGCACTTCTCCATGTGAATCCAATGATCACAGTGACCTGTTGACATTAACTGACTTTGGTCAAAATTACATAAAGGCTGGTGTGACCAGGCCCTTAAGGATGGAGGCACTGCACTACCTGATTGAGCACAGTCCAGCAAAGCTCTCTTAACTAGCTAACTCAAAAGCATTAACTATCTGACCAATCATTTCCCCTATCTTTCAGCCTTTCTTTCACCTCTCTTTCTCCTCTGTGTCAGCATTTATTCACTACATGTCTTCCTGCATTTCTTTAACTTTTTCCTTTTCTTCAAATCTTTTTCCCATCTTCATCCTCGCTGCCGGTCCATACCACATCACAGGGAAGGAAACAAAGTCAAAAACAAAGGCCATAACAGTATACCAATAGTACCCTCTCTTCGCTAAACCCTCCTCCTTTGTCAGCCTTGTATTCCTAATTACATTCATATTGGACAAATCTGGAGTGAACAATTTACACTTACTGCCAACATTTAGTGCCAATGCAGAAAATAGTGTGCATTTAATGTAAGTGAAGTGCAATGTAAGGATGTGAAGGTTTGGGTGTTGGATGGAGGTGTAGCTTATCTGGCTTTCATGCAGGAAACCAGAGTTCACTTCTTGTCTCAAACCAGCAGTTAATGTTTGCTTGACCTGACATGCAATCTCCTTTCTTTTTCCTTTTCACCATGAAAGGATGGAGTAAAGATAGAAAAATAGAGAGAAAAGGACAAAACACAATGTCCAGAAGATAACAATCCTGTTTTCCTTTCTACATCTTTTCATTCCTCATTCTCCTCCTGGTTTGATTTGTCATTCTTCCTCTCATCCCCTTCCATCATTTGTCATGCAGGTGAAAATTATAGTGGTTTCTGTTTGGGGTCCTAGGGAGTCTTGGCAGAGGCCTGGCAGGCAGTGCTTGCCCCATATGCCAGTCTATAGCCAGGCCTGGACTGGACTGGTCTGGACTGGTCTGGCCTTGATGGGGAGGATTGGCAAAGGCCTGGACAACACTGGTCCAGGTGGATGTGGGCCATTTCTCTCCTCTGTCCAGTGGAAAAAGAGCCACTGGGGGATCCTTTATGCAATAATAATTCACTGGATGACATGATATATGTGTAATTACTGGAAATGGCTCGCAGAAAGAAGACACATCATATCGCACATGGCAGCCGCTGGTAATTAGCTGTAATTAGGTGTTGGCTGGCATGCAGAGAAATGTATGGCATTGATTATTGTTATTATGTTGCTCCAAATGAAAAGGAAACAAATGTATACTTCATTAATGCTCCTTTGTTACTATATTTGCTATCTGCCCTCAATGTTATACCTATCTGTTTCAGTACATCATGCTCTTCTATCAGACGGTCTTTGTCTATGAAAGAGAGGCCCCACATAAAAGTAATTGCTGGTACATGGTATTTCACTACAAAATACATTTATATACTAATTTCCTGTGCCAAATACATTTTGGAAGTAACATAATCACTGCCTGCAATACATTCAATGGCAAGGTATTTCCAATCAAGGGATTGTGACATTACTCTATTGCACAAAAGTTGAAGTCACGTGAAATGCATACATCCAAAAATACTTTTTCCCTTTGCACAATCATTACAAAAGAAATGATTACAGAAGCTGTTTCTGCATGTCACACACATTCCAAAACAACTCTTTGTAAAGTTAAAATGTAAGCATCCAGTACAAAAATAAAAAGTTAGTATATCAATAATTTATTTTTGTGGTAAATGAAAAACTTTTTTGGCATATGCGTTCAGCAACTTTCATTGCAATGAACGGGACGCCATCTTGATCTCATAATACATCCATGATTTAAAGGGAGGAGGTTGGGGTTAGGGTTAGTAAAAAGATTGTGGTTTTGGTTTAATATTGAAAAGCCAAGGCTAAGGCGAATTACTGACAGTGAACTTAAGTGAAAGACAAATTTGGATTAGGCTAACGTGTTTGCTCGATAATCATCACTACTTTTTCTTTTCTTACCTGTCAAAGTCATTTGTTAAGTGCTCTTGTTTCTTTATTGTTCCAAGATGAACCAAATTCAAAGACCTTTTTCCACAGCAGACTTTTTGACTTGTCAAGAAACTGCATTATCCCACTAAGAAAATCCACTTTTAGTCAATCTGCCTTTTCAATTAAAGCAGCAAATGAATGGAATGCTGTACCAATCCACATCAGGGAACTGTAACTTCCTCTGCTTTTATTGCTGCCCATGTCTGTGTTCTGCTTTTACTGTAATTGAAACTTGTTTCTTGATTTTAGATTGACTTTAGGCTGCCAACTTCACACCTGGCTAGGGACTACAGATGGAATTTAACCTCCTGGGTAATTCTGGTATATTTACAGTAATGTTTATCAATATGCACTGTCCCTGAGAAATAAACTGAATACGAATAATAAGAATAAAAAAGCAGGAAAACCACAGGTGTAACTAATATAGTTAACGATGGCTCCATTCCAGCGCTGTTGCAATGCAAGGCAGCAATTAATAATGTTATTAGTCAAAATGTCTGCTGTAAACAAACAAACAAACAGAAAAAGACTATTGAACTTAAATTTCACTCCACAGTTTTCCCCTGGTCATGTGGTATGGTCATGTGCGCTGCCCCCTGAAATGGCTCCTGCGTCCCAGTAAGGGGCCCCACCCCCCAGTTTGGAAACCGCTGTCCTAACCTCAACCAAGTGTTTTGAGTCGCCTAAACATAACCATAAATACCTTCACTGTGCTTTAGTTCCCAGGCGCAGATACTGGAAAACAAATGAGGCATGTTGACAGGAAACGCTTTGCACATTCATTTAATATAAATATTTCCAAAACAAATTTGCTAATGCAACAAAGTTGGGTTTTTGCTCCAGGACACCCAACACACCACATTTTTAAAATTCAAACTCCTTTAAGGTTTTTGCCCTCCATCACTGCTCCTTTTCTAGAGGAAATAATTGTGAGTGTGTGCTGACATGTAGTGATAGAAACCAGAGGGAAAGGTGATGAAAGGTCACTCCCATCTGGACTCTCCACTGTTGTATATGTGCTAGTGTGAGCTTGAGAAAACAAAGGAGGCCAGGCAGCGATGTGGACAGCTAATCAATAGTGGACTTACTGCCTCATAACTGGCCTGGTTAGGAACTCTGGCTCCATCTCCTAGCACATGTCATCACCACTCCCTCATCAGAGAGAGAAATAGGCAGAGGAAGGCTGGAGGGAGGGAGGGAGAGTGAGACTGCTTCGTTATTCAGCAGGTAAAATGCACACAAGGAGAAAATTCACTTGAAAATGACCACATGCCTGTTTTTTCCAATGCAGTTCTCTTAATCCCATAGATAACTGCCCAAACATGGGCAACATTACTATCACAAAATGACCCCTAGAATAACGTTAACATCACAAACTGATCATATCGAATGGTTTAAAAAAGTATCAACTTTTCTTTCAGTGCCAGGCGCCGACTTTGCAATATTTAAAGTAAGATTATCACAAGTCAGACTAGATCACCTTCCTATACTTTTTCCTCCTCAAAGAGGACACACTACACGTGTTTTTATTACAGATAGGAATGACAGCCAAAACTACAAAAATGAAATCCAAATTGTAATAAACCAGCACTATCTTTTAAGGTTAGGCAACAAAGACACTTGGTTAAGGTCACGGAAAGATCATGATCTTGGTTAATTATTGAAAGATTCGGTACAGACTTAAGCACAAGGTGCAATGCCCAGTCTCCAGTGTCAAAGTCATGTGCTTACCTGACCCTCCACCCTGACCTCCTCCCTGCAACTTTGCTGCGTTACAAGAATGTAACACTACCTGCACTGGAACAAAACATTGCCAGTGAGCTCAGTCTGGGTGGCAATTACGTTTCTTACTAAACATAACACAATTAATTGAAAAGAGTGGCACAGCGAATCCCAGAAGGTAATCAGGTTCTGTGCTGGCCCTCTATCTGCTGTGATCCTGTCCTAATCCTGAGGATATCACATCCTCCATTTCTTGATACACACAGTACTGGACATTTTCAAGTCTGTTCCTTAAACATGACAATAGTAACACAAATTTAACTTCTGATTATCTGCAAGTGGCAGA
This sequence comes from Macquaria ambigua, assembly GCA_008360985.2. Taxonomy (NCBI): domain Eukaryota; kingdom Metazoa; phylum Chordata; class Actinopteri; order Centrarchiformes; family Percichthyidae; genus Macquaria; species Macquaria ambigua. Next base: position 42,434 of record VMKM01002661.1, on the reverse strand, counting down.
TTCTGTCCAGTACTGCATTCAACCTTCAACCTGGTCGCACTGTTACAAACAAGGTAGTTGTATACTGGCATGTCAAAATAAAGTAAATAAATAAATGAAAAGAAAAGAAAAGAAAGAAAAAATGTAAAATAAATAAAATAAAATAAAAAGTAAAGAGAGGAGGTACAGCCTGTCAGCTCTTACCTGCCCTGTGGCAGGGATTTGTGGATGAGCCCTGCCCTCTTGCTGCCCCCTCACCCCCTACGATCTTCCTTATCCTACCTCATCCCTACTCCAATCTATCACTACAGCAGCCCCAGCTAGAACACAGAGGGCTGCTGGTTAATCCCTCACAGAACCCTCCTGAATCTAAAAGCATTTTTAAACCTGTATTATTACTATCATGATCACTAATATTAAAATGTATCAATTAAAGCCACAAGGTAGTGGCCATTTCTTACATTGGGATGGGTAAAATGAACAATGTGTACATAGATAACAGATCATGTTCTCCATCCAAACAATGCTCTGGGGTTGGATAGTACATTGTGAGAAAACATCCTTTTCAACAAGGTCCTGATCTGATTGCTGTGTTCTCAAATGAGCAAATATAGCCAACTAATTAAGAAACAAAGGGTTGGAAAAGGTTGGAAGTAACTACTACAAAGCAAACAAGAGTGGGAATGCTTCAGAGACATGAGAGAGGATAGCAGCAAAGGCAGTACCAAAAGAAATGTCCATTTAACATGCATTCATTTGGTAAAAAAGCTACTGGCTCCCTGCCAAAGTCTAAACCTTTAGATCCTTGAATAACTGGAGCAAGAACTGGCTTCACATTCTCAGAAAAAGTTCATTATCAGCAGGTGTTGAAGTCTGCCAAAGTTGCTCTGTCACCTTTTTTGTAAATGTAATTTTCATAAGCAGAATTTAAAGATGGTACCAAGGACTGAACCATTTCAACTCTGATGAACATTGTTGATGCCCAGCTTTACTAGAGTAAGGATTGACGCAGAAAATGACACAGCGGATGGCTGCCTCAGTGTGTTGGCGCGCATTATTTTGTCTTGTTTTGTTTGTAAAATCAGTGTTTTGCTGTAGTACCCGGCGCTCTTTCACCAGAGAAGAACTCATAAACATCATCATTTATTTTCCACTTTTCTTGCGCCATCCGTGGAATTATTGGACATTCTCAAAAAGGTGCTCCCACCTTTGTGCAGGTGCCCTCGTGGGTCTCCGCCACTGTGGTCTTCGCACACCGTTACCGGGAATATTTCTCTCCAATATGCAATTGCTGGGCAACAAACTGGATGAACTTCAGCTACTGGTGGGGAAAGACAGAGACATTTCTTCATCTTCAAGACGAGGCTGCGTGGATTGAACACAGACAGAACTTTCAGGCAAAACGTAATGTAAAACGTACACTAACAGCTGCTGGTGTAACAATGTGATAGTGATTCTGCAGCACTGTTCTCCTGTTCTGGAATCTTTTTTCATAAAGTGCAAGCCTTTCTACTTCTCTCCACCTGCACCTCATTCCTCATTCCATGCCTATCTGTACCAAATCCTGCCTGTCTGCCTACTTTTACCTGTATCTGCCTGTCTAACCTGTACCTGCGTGTAAGCCTGTATACCTTCACTTCAGCAATAATTCAGTGAACTGTCACATTCTGTCTCAACTGTCTGCATTTGGGTCCTCCTCGTACTGCCCGAATTCACACCCCATGGCAGGTTAAGGTTTGGTGAGGGTTAGGTTTAGACACAAAAACTACTTAGTTAGTGTTAGGACATAGTTTGGGTTAAAATATTGACTTTAAGGTTAAAGAACCCTCACCAACCTTGTTAAAAGAATAAGTACTTGATGAAGCTTAGGGTAAAATTGTCACAGAGTTAACATAAACCAACACTGAAAAAAAAACTGAGGCTCATCCTTACAAGGTTTTGGGGCAACGTCAGGCTACGTCCATCTTTGCTCCTGACAGACAGCTAGAGACCCTTGTCAAACTTAAACTTACACTGTATTTAGGCATTTGAACAAACAACTGATGATGTCATTTCTTTTCTTCTTGACTCTCATTTCTTTAGCTCATTCTCTAGCTTCACAAGGCTTTAGTAATTGCACTGGATTTTACAGCTTAATAGCATATTTTCTTAATTGAATTGCAGATTTTGTTGGGCGTTTTCCATTAATCTGCATACATGCAGGGAGTTGTTCTCTGTCTCAGTGAGGTACTGGCAGGGCTTTGGGCACAGGACCCAGGACATGGGGGGAATTTCCCCCATTTGCTGACTGCTGTTTTCCCATCATGCCTCCAGCTGGGAGCCTCCCACTTGCCCACCCTGTTCTCAGATCCATGTCCTGCTGAGCTCCTGTCTGCTAATAGGTGAGCAGTCATGGGACGTAATTGACTTCATCAATTAAGAGACAGACGCCGCACATCTGCTGGGTATATAGATGTCTTAGTGTCAGTGTGTGGTGGGAGTATTTTGTTTTCCTTAACTTCTGCATTCTTTTCTTTTTCTTTTCAGTTCAGTCTAATTCTACAGCAAAGAACTGAAAAATCATAAATTACGTTTTATATATTCAAAACATAGAGATTTGGATTCTTTGGCATAAAAACATCAGAACACATAGTTAAACAAATGCTGGTAGTAAGGCTGTATTGGACAGGGTAGTAACCAGTGAATGAGTGTTTCTCTGTCTTCCTTCTTCCTTCCCTCTGGCAGAGTGGTAAAAGCACCCATCCGAACTTGAATTGGCCTTCTGATGAATTACTTCATAGTGTGTGAGTAATGTGCGCAAATAGTTCAACATTCATCTCGAGCACAATATGTGGCACAATGCACTGCGTTTGTCAGTGCTAAATGTCTCGCGGCAACAAAAAAGCCCTGTTTTAACAGTAACAGCTGGTCTTACATGGCGTAGCATTGACATCCAAGATGGCTGCCGTAGCTTGGGGAAACAGGAAGTAGGAGGGTGGGGGTGGGGGCTTAGAGTACAGGAGACAACAGCTGGCTGACAGTCACAAATGAGTAAACAAAGGCTGCGCGACTCAGCCATTTATTATGGCATAAGTAGGCATTGTTGTTATTGTCGTCGGCAGAGAAAAGAGGATGGAGGGGAGGTGTGTGTGGGTTGTTCAAAAACAAAGTGAAAAAAGGGAAAGAAAAAAGGATGGCAAAGAGAATCTCCTCAGCTAGAAGTAGACTTTGAAATCAATTATCGAGCATTCCCTGCTGTGACAAATGCCTCAAACACTGTGTGTGCATGCACCCTGACACACATGACGCACACATGGAAGTCACACGCACACACACACACACACACAGATGCAGTGCCTCCACACCTGACAGCGAGAGTGGGAGAGGAAGAGGAAATACATCACATGAGTTGAGCCCTCGGCTGCTTTCTTCTCTTCTGTCTTGTTAAATGTGATGGCTGCAAGAGCTTGTATTTTATCTGGAAGTGAGAGGCATTATGAGTTGAAAGCCGGGGCAACTCGCTGAGTGCTTACAGAGCAAACACTGTACTCAGCTTTTAGCAACTAAAGGGAGGAAAAAGTACAGCAGGAGTGTACGCCTGAGCACAGCTGTCTCATAGACTAATACTGAGAGAACGGATTATTTTCTGTGTAGGGAAGCATATGTGTGTGTGTTTCTGTGCATGTAGCAGGGATGGGGCATGGGCACAACATCCCTAAGTGTGTTTACTCCATGTTATGACATGGGAGTTTGTATACATTTTCTTGGGTCGATGAATTTCTAATTTATGCGCGTATGGTGCTTGGGTGTCATAGGACATATGCAGGCCCGCATCCAGAATTTTACAAAGTCCAAGGTCATGAGTCCAAGTTCTCCCAGTGACAAATAAAACAGTCAGAATTTCTTTGCGTACTATACTTACTGTGTACTATTTTGACACTTCAAGATTACAGTTTTAGTTAGCTTCAGTATAATAAAAAAAGTCTAATAAGAAAGAAAAAAAAGTACTTATCCATGGGTAGGGTTTTGTGCAAAAAAATCTAATTCCAGGCACTACAATGGATGGTTAAGGGATGGTAATTAATATTATTTTTAGTATTATTATCATTCGTTTTGAATGAAAAAGTCTTGAAATAAAGCAACAGCTTTAGGCAACACGTCCCTTTTTATAGGAAAAGTATTAATCAGATTAAAGTGGCTCGAAAAAAGTACCCCGCGTCTTCTAATTTGTTTTAGACACATCATTGTCTCACTACAAACTAAATTTGGTATTAAAACACATGGTGCAAGTATTCCCACTAATTTGATTTGATGTAGTAACATGCTGACAAGGACATTAGATGTCAGTGCTGACAGGATTCCTCACTCTTAGGAGGGAAAACTGTCTGATCCTGCTTCTGAAAGGAAAGCGAGGACACTGAAGAAATGTGCAGATGTGGTCCAGCTAACAGTTTGGGTTTGGAGGTCAGAGGGCTGCAGAGCTGCACGCGCTCAGACGGATAATAAGGGATTTTCCACTCTACTGTGAGGTAGATCCACCAGATCCTCAATTCTCACACACACTGCAACACACTCCTGTCATACAGAAACATACTGTAGATGTACACACTCTAGCCAGGTAAATGTCTCTGGTCCTCAAATGAGTGTGAGGAAGTAGCAGCAGGTCAGGCTTCTTCCTAAGAAGAGAAAGAAAAAACAATCCACATCTCCTCCTGAAGGGCCCGGACTCCCATGTCATATTCATCGCCATCTCTCTACCTTAACTCTTTCTTACCTCTCACTCTCTCATGCCACATATCAACTCATATCGACTGCTTTCCCCTTGCTCTGTCAGTATCTCTTCCCCCTCTGCAAACACTCCTGACATCCACCTCACTGCAGTATATTCTATTCTCTCTTTTCTCCTCGTACTTCAGCACTGTTCCCTCTCTCCTCCCTGCCTCCAAACCCTCCCTCTGTCCTGCAAAGTGAGTCATGTTCTGTGTTCTTGCTGTTCTGGGCTTTCAGGCGCACTTCCATTCAATAGCAATAATCCTAATGCCGCAATAAGAAGGTGTTCTTTGGAGAGGACTATGCTTCGAGAGACAGCTATTCATTAGGCAGCGGCAGGGTCTGCATTTGGACTGATGAGCCCATATTCCCTTGCTGGCACTCCCACTCAGGGATCAGTTTTTTTCTTTGTGGGATGCCACGGAAAATTGATTTAGGAAACGCGTAGCAGCGCTCCCACAGGCACATAGCTGAAAAATAGGTTGATTCTGCATGAATGCGCAGGAGGAAAGATGGTAGAAATAAGAGGTGTGAAGATCAGCATACTGTAGCATCAATGAGTGAGAGTAATTGAAAGAATGAGACAATAGAAAGATGGGGGAAAAAAACACAAAAACACAATGCAAAAAGTAGAGTTGGTACTCTGGTTCACTGAGTGAGAGATGTCTGCACTGGAGACGATGAGACTGCTGAGGTGCTGCTGCCTCAGGCAAAGACCTGGGGAGGCTCCAGCACCGGCCAGGCCTCCAACCTCCTCCTCCTCAAAGCCATTCGACACGACATCGACCACAGCAGCTCCTGCCCAAAGCCAGAATCAATGGTGCCAGATTCCAGCTGCAGAGGTGTTTAGCTCTGCATTGTTTATTTGGTGAACCTTCAAACAAATGATGGGGATGAGCTCACCCCACCGTAGCTGGGTTTGATTCAAAACTCCGGTTCAAGTGGTTCACTTTTACTACATGCAGAGCAGGTAAGTGATGTTTGTTCACATTATAGAAAAAGGCAAAATGCTTGAACTATGGCTGCTACAGTCAAACTTACTCTATCGGCTACATCCAATTTTCATTCTGCTTCTGTCTTAATATAGATCCATCTGAAAATCTCCTCACCATCCACCCTTTCTTCACAGGCTGTCAGCATTACAGTGATAAAATATATATAAATAAATAAATAAAAACAAAAAAATAAAAAGCATTGGCTACAGGGTTTGTGAGGTGCAACTTAAAGTCTGCTGACGAGGAGCTTCCAACCAAACCTGCCCTAAAAGTGCTGCTTGGTGTTTTTGGAGACAGAGGCATGGGAAGAAGCGTATTCAAATTCAAAGACTTGCTGTTGCCAGGGTTCAACAAAGTATCGCCTCCCAGCTAATTTTGGACTCCGGAGCTATTTGTTCCATGCTGTCTCAGTTGGACTGTTTTAGCATTCTCCACATTAACGGGCCCATCATAAATCATGCAATATAACAAATGGACTTATCCTCTGCAGATAGTGCTGCTCCTTCAGACGCCCAGAACAAGAAAAGCAAAGGTCAAATGATTAGCCTTGGTATGCCTGTGCGCCTTTAATGATTGTGCCGAACCTTTGTGTTGGCCGCGTGCCTCCTCAGCACATGTAGCGCTTGTTAAATACAGAACAGAGAGATAAATTAATGAAGGCTTCCTCCTGCTGCTTCTTTGGCCTCTGCATAACCTAGTAGTGATGACTGAGCAGAAATGTGGCCTCACTGTAGCTGTACTGTAACACTGTTAAAGTACATACAGCTACGCCAAAGTCACTTAGCAGCCACGCTGTAATTAATGCAGCTCTTATTGCCTAATTGGTTTAACAAAATAAATAAATTAAATTAAATTAAAAATAAAAAGTGGATTTGACTTAGAGGATATCTTCAAGTATACAGTTTTTGTTGTATAATATTTGTTTTTCGTATCCTCTTCCATCTCACATAATAAAAATTGGCTACATACCTAATCCTATGATTTATCATATGTATTTTATATATTGTATTATCTATATATATATATATATATATATATTGTCCAAATATTAAAGCCATTTTATTTATGCTTTTATTTTTATTTTATGTTTCTGTCCCTTATATGACAATTTTCATGGCAACAAGAACCAAATATTAGATGTTTTAACCACAGTTTTACTTTTGCATGTGGTGAATTTCTGGGTGTATTAAAGAGTGGGGGCCAAAAAAGCTAATTTTGTTCTGTGTTAGATTTGCAGGAAAAATGACAGTGGTGAATATCAATCAAAATTGATTCCTAAGGTTTAAAGCATTCTTGATGAATGTGGATAATCATATTTGTGGTGTGAAAGGGGAGATACCAATCCAGAATGTCCATCCATCCATCCATCCATTATCTATACCACTTATCCTTAGAGGGTCGTGGGGGGCTGGAGCCGATCCCAGCTGACATTGGGCCAGAGGCTGGGTACACCCTGGACTGGTTGCCAGTCAATCACAGGGCCAATCCAGAATGTATTACCATTCATCTATTTCCTTATACTCAAGGAAAGGGATTTACAGAATTGGCATGATGATGGCCCTGGTGAGGAGTCAGAGGGAATATTGGGAGTGCAGTGTAATGTGTTTCACTGAGACATGGCTGCACAGGGATTTAACCAGACTTTAACACCCCATCATCGGCTTTGAGACTGTACTGGTGGACAGAAACTGCAAGGAGAGCGGTAAGAGGAAAGGAGGGGAGCTTGCCATTCTCATTAACAACAGATGGTGGAACCCTGAACATATTACTGTCAAGGAACATGTCTGTAGCCTGAACCTCAAACTTTTAGTGGTGGGTCTTCTCCCTATTATCTGCCCAGCGAGTTTTCACATACTAGTGTTGTTGCTGTTTACATTCTGCCTTCGGCCAACGCGGCACAAGCTTGTGACATCATCCACTCAGTCACAGCCAAGCTCCACACACAACACGCCAGTGCCTTCCCTGGCGATCTCTAGAGACTTTAATCATGTGACTCTTACCCTGATGAACATCACACAGTTTGTGGACTACTCCACCAGAGAGAATAAAACACTGGATTTACTGTATGCTAATGTCAAAGAAGGATACAGCTTCACAGCTCTTCCCCCGCTTGTCAGGTCTGATCACAACCTGGTTCACCTCTTGCCACAATATAAACCCCTTTTCCAGTGGCAACATGCAACCACCAGGACAGTATTCAGAGAGAGCTTGGGAGGAAGGACATCTACAGGAGAAAGAAGAAGCCCAGAATGGGGCAGAACAACGCCAGGGAAGTGTGGAGAGGCATGAGGAGCATCACTGGCTATAATCAACCGAACGACCAGGGGGTTGAATATAGCACTAGTTGGGCTGATGAGCTGAACCTGTTTTTTAACAGATTCGACACATGGGGCTCCTCCCCAGTCCCCCAACCCCCACACTTCTCAACTCACCCTTCAAGCACCCTTCACTCCTATCAGTGGACAACAGGAGAAGGAATACAGAGGCTTAGTGAATGACTCTGCTGGGTAATGCAGATTGAACCATCTGTAGCTGAACTTAAGCAAGACGAAGTAGCTGATTGTGAACTTCCGCAGGACTAAGCATTCTCTGACCCCTTTATCCATCCAGAAGGTAGTTCACTCCTATAAAGTGTGCCTGGATGACAGGCTCAGTGACTGGAGGAGGAAGAGCTGAGCTGGACTCTCGGTGACGAAGAAGACGATGCTGTCCAAGTCGGTCAGCATCCTGAACAACGTCTCCCACTCCCTCCAAAGCATGCTGGTTGAGACGAGAAGTGTCTTCAGCCAAAGACTTATACCCCCAAGGTGTTCCACTGAGCGGAACAGGAGATCATTCCTGCCGGTGGCCATCAAACTGTCTAACTCATCCTCGCACTGTCACAGTACGGACATCAGTGGACTGGGAGGCTGCTAAGGTCTTACTGAACACGCTAATTGGACTTTATAATTACACTTCCTTAACTTCTGGCACAGTGCAACATATTTTCTTACTTATAACTTTATGTTATAACTATAATTACATTAATTTGCACACTTACTGCAATTTGCACACTTGTATACCCTTAAAAGGGCATACTTTTTTACTTTTATGTTAGTACTTGCGTCTGACAATTGTTTTTGCAATATTCTTTGTGTAGTTTGTTCGTGTATTTCTGCTGTGACTATCTATCTTCTATAAGGTAAATAGTAACCCTCAGTGTAATGACTACAGCCTGCTGACAACAATTTTTAATACCTATATTTATTCTAGTCTGGTATATATTTATGGGGGGTTGTAAGTTTCCAATTTTCAAAGAAGAAACCTTTATAGTATGATTATGTTTCAAGATGCCGTACTCTGTGTCGAGCCTGTATGGGACTCTTCTTCGAAGAATATTTCTAATCATATCTTGCCATCACACAGAGCAGCTGGTTCCAGGAGTGTTGGCAGGGCAGCGGATCACAAGTCACTTTGATCACAAACATGAAGTCTCCACCCCGACACAGTCGGCCGCACTTCCTGTTGACCCTCCCACTGCCATAGCACCAGTCCAATAGAGTAACGCAGACAGAAGAGAAAAACACTGTACCAAATTGTTTTATGGGCTGCTCTAAACACTCGCTGAGGACTTCATCCTCACCTATTCTATTCTCTGCACTGTGTCCCCAGGCCTCCATGCTCAACATCCCAGTCATTTACTCTGTGTCGATCCCCAGCTTATGGCCAATTATTAGCACGGCTATAGGATGCAAAATGCAGAGTCAGCGAAAAATACAGTGCAAACACTCATTTAGCATGCCATCACAGGCATGGAGGAAGAGGAGGGAGAGGGGGAGAAATGAACGGAGGAATGGAGCTTCCCCAAATAGGATGGAAATGATGGTGGTGGTATGGGGGGTGGTGTACTGTGTAGCGCTCTATACAGATGCAGGCTGGAGAGAGGAGATCATAGCAAAATTGTAAAGCTAGCAAAATGCAAATGGAGAATACTGCTCTCTACTCTGCAGGTAACCAATACCAGAAAAAAAAGAAGTTTGGGATTATTTTTTCCTTCCTTGGGTGGTTTCATAAAGTGAGGAGGTTTTAAATTATGAAATGTAAGGGTTGGGGGTTTGGGGGATTGGGGGTGGGGTGGGGGGGCACTAATTTTTACACTACAGAACCAAACGGGGAAAAAGGTGACAAAAGATGAGATCTTCTCTCACTGTGTCCTTTGTAACTTTCCTAAGTTCATGTATGAGTAAGGAAGATCCACAGATACTGTAGAAGGTGCTGAGTGAAGTGTTGACTCTGTACTGCCTACAAACTAAATTAATTGTTTTTGTTTTTTCCTATGAATAGATGCAACACACATTCTGTAACTACATAAACTGACAGCAAATATAGTATGTATTGTTGTATGTATTATAACATCAACAAATGATAGTGATAGTGCTGTGTGTTTCTGTGTCTGTCAGGATATATTCACTAAGCATGAATGCTCTTTTCCAGTTGCACCCTGCAGCACACACCTCAATTATACACATTCACACCTACAGTAGGAGCTGCCTGGTGCGTCATCAAGGCTATGTCAGCAGTGGCAATTAAGAGCAAGAGCTGCTGTTTAACTTTCAGTTCTGGGATCAGTGTGGCAACCTTCCAGTCATAACCCTACTTCTCTCACCTTTAGGCCCTATTTTTCCACTAAACTGCTTTAACCAAGCAACAAGCAACAAAATATTTTAGTTGTTCTTCCCATCATCATTATCTCATTGGACTAAGAAATTAACTTTCTATAAATGTCCAATTCGTTTTGGGTCATCAGGGGCGGTGAGGATAGACTTCATACTGATGCTGCACTGACAGTGTGCTGTCTGCTCTTGTCTCAACTTTCAGTTAAGATAAAGTCAATAAAACACACTTTATCCAGCTGAACATTTCAAAAGGCTCCCTACTTCCATACTCGAATACTTTAGCAGACAGAAAGCTATTGTTTACTTTAAATTAAATATTGAAAGTTGTGTACACATTAGTTTTTTTATGTATGTCATGGTCCCATTGTCATATCAGCATGGTGAAATGAAGGCAGTTTCATATCAGTGTTATCATTACAATTTTTACCCGTTGTTCCAGATCGGGAAGATGTCTATTTAAAGTTCCACATTAAGTCATTATAAATGTCAGTAAAGTAAAGTAAATGTAAAATATATGCAGGTATTGGGCCCACTAAACAAGATTCAAGATCAGATGAGAGAGTATATTCAGTAGGTAATTAATATACAGCACAACAGGCAGAGTGAGATGTCACCCTCCCTATCAGGACAAAATGCTGTGTAGAAACTAGCAGAAAAACTAACAAAGAATAGTCTGATTCGGTGCTAGAAAGCAGGCACTGACTGTTATTTTGAATGAAACCTTTGTGTATAACATGTTCATATTTCTATGTTCAATAGAGATAGAGATAGTGATGCCCAATTTGGCAACTGTAGGATGTAGGTAAAGTGACTATGAATTCCAAACATCGCCTACATTTCACATTTCCAGAGGACACAGATGTAAAAACAGCAAAAGGAATGTAGACTCCATAAATGTGTGCGCGTGAAAGACACCCCTGGTCACACTGTAAATAAAAACTGGTTTTGTAGTGTGCGTTTTGTGTCTATTCACAAAGTAAAGTGAACTCATGAGAGAAGACATGAAAAAGATACAGGAGCAGATGTAAAGTGTGGTTTGACCTGAGCCACAGCAGCTGTTTATGGCCGGTCTTTACCTCTCCATGTAGTAGGCAGTGTGTTCTGCTGCGCTGCCCTCATATTAAAACCCCAGCCATTAAACAGCACTCGGCCAAAACATTAGCAGCCGCCCAGGAATTAATTGAATATAAGCTTGTTCAGCACATGCTGTGATGTGGCACGAATACACACACACACACACACACACACACACAGATGTAGATATATATGCTTGCAGTCTACGGAAAGCCAACAGGGTCACAACTCACTTCTTTTCCTTTGCAGTATTCCAGCATAATTCAGGTCTATTGCAACATGGGTTTTATTTATGTATCTTTGTCCATCATTTATATCAGTTATATCAACACTGAACTCACCAAAGTAATTGCTGGCCCCTGAGAACACCACAAAGTTGTACGATGAAGATCAATGGGCAAGAAACACAAGCATTCAGACATCAGACAGGTTGTAAAGAAGCCAACAGTTTATCCAGATTGTCTGAACCTCTTTATCTGAAAGTTAAGTCAAACGTGAGGACAGCTCAAATGTCTCTAATGTCTCTTGATGCTCGTACAATTACGGTAAGTATGGTAGTTCAAAGTTGAAGTAGGAAGTGGGTCTGTAAACTGTGAGGGATGTTTACAATGGACAATTTTGGGACATAATTTTGGCTTTTGCCTTTGCTTTCTCATTCAAATGAGTGTGGGTTTCCTTGGCCTCACTTTTTCCTTTTTCCTTTTTTTAACTGTTGGAGTATGGTTTCAAATATCTCTAGCAGCTAATAGTAACAGAGCATAGTGCAGAGTCCAGCAAGCTCCAGTTGTGAACGCTGGTCTGACGTCAGTACATGAGAGAACCGTGCTGACTAACTGAACTGACAGAGAGCAGTAAGTGTGTCTGTTGTGTTAATGCCAATACATTTAATACTATATCAACACAGTATATCAGGCTTCAAAACTACTCCTGCTTTCTGTTGTAATGTAAATATACAAGCTAACAGTGTGTGTCTTTGCGACTGTGTTTAACTAGTCATGGCCATTCATGTAGCCTGATGAAGAGAGCAAATTTTGCAGGCAAAGGGAAACACAAACTACTTTTATGTGGATTTGACTGATATAATGTGTCAACCACAGATGGTCTTCCTCGTGTAAACGTGAAGAAGTGAACACATCTGCATTATCTCCTAATTAGCTTAAATGAGTCATCTGATATTAGACATTTTGAGCAAGATTAGAAGGGTTTGCTGATTTATTTGTCAAATCATAATATAATACACGAGGCAACAAACAAAGAATGTAACGTAAATTATTAATAATCATAATAACTATTACTTATAGGAATATAATATTAATGAAATATTCACATGGGAATTTTGTGATCACACTTGAGTGATACAGACACAGCAGATTATCTAATCAGGAGATGATGACGTGACATTTCATCATAAATACAGGTATATGTTCACTTCTTTAGCTTTACCTGAGGAAGACCATATGTGGTTGAAATTCTGTCATATCCACATAAAATAAAAGACAGAAGTGCCGACATTTTATCTTTCTTTTACTTATTAAGTTACTTACTACTCAAATCATTTTTTAGTAGATACTTTTGTATTCTAACTAGTAAATATGTATTTTGAGGACTAATTCAACTTGAGTACCTATTTTTCTGGCATCGTCCCAGGCTGCAGCCTATCCAGAGCAGCGCAAGTTTGATCGTCTACTTTTGAACCTGTTTTTCAACAGATTCTACACATGGGTCCCCTCCAACCAGCTCCACAACACCCACACTTCTCAACTCACCCTGCAACCACCCTCCACTCCAATCCACCTCCCCTCCCCAATACACACCATCTAACCCCCACACTCCTAAGGTGAGAACAGGACTGCTAAGAGTCCACTCAGGCTACATCCACACTACTACGAAGCAGATTGTCTACTCTGCGGTTGGAGTAGTGTGGACGCTAGGTGTAAACGTAGCAAAAGTTATGCGTTTTAAAACAAAAACGTAGTAGTGGATGCAGCCTCAGAAAAGGCAACAGGCCCTGATGTGTGTGAGCACTGAGGTGTTCAAGGCATGTGTTGCGCAGTTGTGTGGAGTCCTGCAACACATCTTCAGCCTAAGCCTGAGACTGGAAAAGGTCACCACACTGTGGAAGACATCATGCCTTGCCCCGGTACCAGGGACACCCCAAAGTCCTGACTGACTACAGACCGGTGGCCTTGACATCCCACGTGATGAAGACCCTTGAGAGACTGATATGCTCCTCACCTCTGGCAACTGGTCAGACACCTGGACCCCCTGCAGTTTGCCTACCAGAAGAATATTGGAGTGGATGACGCCATCATTCACCTGCTACACAAGGCTTATTCCCACTTGGTCAAGGCTGGGAGCACAGTGAGGATTTTTTGTTGTTGTTGTTGTTGGTGCTTTTAACACCATACAGCCTCTGCTGTTCAGAGAGAAGCTCAGGGCCATGCAGGTGAACACTCCACTTGTGTCCTGGATAACGGATTACCTGACCAGCAGGCCACAGTTTGTAAGACTGAGGAACTATGTGTCAGGAACTGTGATGAGCAACATACCCCCCCCCCCAGGGGACAGTCCTCTCCCCCTTCCTGTTCACTCTGTACACCTCTGACTTCAGCTACAACTCGGAGCCATGCCACCTGCAGAAGTTCTCTGATGACTCTGCCATTGTGGAGTGTATCAGTGGACAACAGGAGGAGGAATACAGAGGCCTGTAGGATTGTTGGGTGGCGCAGATTGAGCCATCTGCAGATGAACATTACCAAGACGAAGGAGCTGATTGTGGTCTTCCACAGGACTAAGCATCCTCTGACCCCGTATCCATCCAGTGGGAGGGATGTCGAGGTGGTCCATTTCCATAAATATCTCGGAGTCAGTCAGTGATTTGTTAAATTTTAACAGGTGGGATGGCCCAATGGGAGCACCCCCCTGCCACGAAACCACCAACCAACACACACACGAGGCCTAGCCTAATTCTTGATATTATAATTCCGATTAGAATTTTGATTTAATAGATATGCTCATAGAAATATTATAGGAATACTACAGGCATCAGTGTGTCTCTATGATCCTCTCCCTCTTGAGCAACTACACGTTGCTACTTGTCACTTTAATTATAAAGGTGACACTACTCTATACAGGCTACAATATAGTATAGAATTGAGTATTTATAGTATATAGTTTAGAGAATATTATAGAGCCAAGATTAAACTGACAGAAAAAGGCGCAATAACAAATCCTTCAACTCCTTCGGCACCACGGACAGCTCCATGGATTTATCTGTACACAGCACAGATAGGCTACTGATATTTCAGAGCCATGGTTGGGGCCGTAGATTGTAACTTGTACAAACCTCAGTCAGATAAAGGATCAATGAGTCGGGCAGACTAGACTAACATATTCAACTATCCAACCCTTCTGCCCCTGCACTCTCTCCGCTACTAGGGGGGGGGGCAAGTTAACAAGGGGGATGCATTTTGGTAATTATGCCAACAAAGGGGATGGCAACCCCCTCAAATCGCCTACTGCTCGGACGACAGGCTAAAGTGGGCTGGGAACACAGGGGTCCTCTACAAGAAGGGCCAGAGCCGGTTGTACTTCCTGCAGATGTGTTCTACCAGTCTGTAACTAACTAGACGATAGTTAGATAGGCCAGCTCAGTGATTGGGTTCCACTGAGTGGCACAGGAGATCATTCCATCCTTTGGCCATCAAACTGTTCATCTCATCCCCACTCTGTTGCAGTTTGGACATCAGTGGACTGGGAGGCTGCTGTGATGTGTGAATTTCTCCCCGGGGATAAATAAGTATCTATTTATCTATCCATCTATGCATCAATCAATCTTTGTACAAAGTAAAATTATTTTTCTTGAGTTGAGTCCAGTTTTTGGTTACTCTACCCACCTCTGGTTAGTTGTTGCTAATTAGGGTAGCCATTTAAATTTTACATTATAGACACACAAACCTACAGTACTGTATTAGTATAAAGACAGTGGGTTGGCCAGATAAAAGAGGCCATTCTTCAACTCAAAGATACAGCTTCAAGCCAGATTTCTGTTTAAGTGTTCTTGAGCAAGATTCTCCAGACCTAGGGCTGCTCTGTAGCTGACCGTGACCTTTGACCTTCTTGTGGGTCAAGAGAAAAGACAGCAATCACCAGAATCACATTACTATGTTCCATAACTATATCATGTATACACATGCACACAATACATAATACATAACTACAGTTTCTCCCACATACCTCTAGTGTCTTTACATGCTCTGGTTATTGTCTTCTTGTTTGTTAGCTGCTGCAGTTGGAGTGAGGAGAGCTCCACCCTGATTAACAATCAAGGCAGAGCTGCTTATTTTCACACTTCTGGTTGATTCATGATCCGCAGGCTGTGAGTCAGTGCAGGGTCACAAAGTCTTTTCATGAGTTATGAGAGTATTTAGTGGGTACTAGAGAGCCATTAGCGCTGGCTAATCACCACAGGTGTGTGTATGAGTCTGCCCTGTGGGTGAGGTTAATTGCAAGAAGGAAGGCCTTGGATTCCGGCATGGGGTCCCAATGAGTGGAGGGGAGGTGAAAGGAAGAGATAGACAGGGGGTCAAAGGTCAGAGACCTGCTCAGGGCAATTTCTACTGTACCTCATTTTCAGCATCAGGGTCTGGGGGAGAGAGCTCTTGCACACACACACACTCAAAAAGTATGGTATGCGTAGATCTCATTATCTTCTTCATCTTTGCTTTTTTAATCTGGAAAATGATCTGTAGTGATTATTTTAAAATATTAAAAATTGATTAAAATCATGAAATAGATGAAAATCAATATAACAAAAATCTATACTTAATAAATAACATTTGAAATGCCATTTCTGAACTATTTTTATAGGAGTTTCTTTCTACTAAAAAGACTGCCCCTATCAAAACTGTCAACAATTCGCTCTGTGGATTATGCAGAATAACTGAGACACTATTTATCATAAGTGATGTGTTGATTTTTTTGTAATTGCCATTTTTCAGTGTTGTAAGCACCACCATCTAGATACCTATTGTATTGAGGTGGAGGCAGAAAAACCTGGGCAAATACAACCAGAACTATCTGAGTGGAGAGAAAGCCGTGGAGGTAATTTGTGGAAGTTGGTGAACCTCCTCTCTTAGCTGGCTGCTCATTCAGATGAAGTCAAATAGTCAGAACATACACTTGATGTACCTTCATGTAAACAGTGAATGTAATGCAGCCAAGAGACTCAGCTAATGACATTGTGACGACATTTATAATGAAGCTACTGTCTCACTATAACCATAATCATTAATCAATGTGTTTCAATCATGATTGTGTTGTGAAACTGCTGCTTCGTGGATACGCTGCTCTGCTGGTGTTACTGAAATATCAGCGCCTGTGCTATATCTCACATTTCTGTGAGCATATGCATTATGGAAAACGTACATTTTTGGGCAACAAAAGCAGCTGATAGCAGCTTCAGAGGTTGTGCAGCTGAACCAGTGCTTGACATAAAAAGGTTCAGCCAGACAAGAATCAGAATTTTCAACCTCTAAAATATTCACTTGACCTGCTTTGTTTGCTTTCTTCCTCCCCAAGGCATGCTACGTCCTTTCACTCTCTCTTTCTTTTGCTTTCTTTATCTCCTCTTTCTTCGCTCTTGACCTGCTTTTGAGCTTGTGGTTAACACAGAGGCCTCAGTCCAAATCACATCTACAGGGTACTTACCTCCACATTCTCTGGCATCCTCCCCTGGTACTCCACATTGTGTTTGGATTGAATTATATCACATTTATAACTTGTGTTTGAGCTATACACTCTCCCTTTCAGATTGCTACACACATGTCAACTGTTATTTCTGTACTTTGATATACAGCAAAATATCCTGTACTGTAATTCACTGTCACAGCTGTCTAACACCTGCTGGAGTGTTATGTGTACAAATTCACTGCATTAAAGGGGAACTCAACTGATTTTACAGATTTACTACTCGTTGTTAGTACCGCTCAGCCTGTGCAAACAGCTGTATAATGTATTCTGTAGCTCTGGAGTAGCTTTGTCAAGTCTGAGAAAATAATTTGGAAGATGTCCCTGATGTCATCAGGGATATCTTGGCAAAATGGGGGCATGGAGCTTGAAAAATGTGGGCATTTACCAAGCAAGAAGGGTCTATTGAAAGACATTATCGAGTTACATTATGGGAAATGTAGTAACCAGCATTACGAGATTGAAAATTGACCCTTAGGGACTAGATGTCTCTGCTGTTTCAGTTTTGATCATTCTGATTTTTTCTGTCTCTTGTTGAGTTCGTTTTGTTTATTATCCCTTCAGAAATTCCCCCTGTGTCCGCGGCAACCATCAGACAAATACAACCACAACAAAAGGCATTACAGTTAAAGACAGACATTTAACAGCAGAGTGCTCCACAACCACATCACCAACAATAAAAAATTATGCAATTGTGAGTCCTCAGATATTAACAAAGTGCAGAATTACAAAAGTATGCTACTGAAACAAATTCCAATTAAATCAACTGCAATCAGTGCTGGAATGATACTTTGTGTTAGTGTGTGGCAATTTATATCAACATAGCTTCATTTAAGAATATGCATCATGTGAGCACAACATAAAAATAAACTGGATTTTGACACAGCCACAAAATTAGCAAATAATGCAAGGACCTGCCTTTGCTGATATTGTACTTTAGTAGTGCAAATATGCAAGTTAGTCTCAAAGATCATTTGATTGTTTGGTGGTGATTCAGGCCTGAGACCTACCATAACTACTATGCTGAATGTTCTATTCTGTCCAAAAAGAAAATGCAGCTTCGCGTGAGAAGAACACTGTTTAGTATTGGTGTCAGTTTATGCTTTGTAATATCTACTGATAGTTAATGTGTATAAATTCTTTTCTGACCATCTCTTGAGGTGGTTTGCATGATGGATTATTATTGTGCTACTTAAATACAGTCTGATGACCCAGTGTATATGTGGAATGAGAGTATCTACCAGGACAGAAAAAAGCATGTCACGTCAAATCACACTGTAAAACAGACTGAATATATCCTGTAGCCCCTGTGGGAGAGTTGTGGAGACAAAACACCAACACCTGTCCATTTCAATCTCCCTCTAACTAAACACTATCTGACACTGCCGCATTGTGAGGGAAGGCTGAGTATTTTATGATATATGCCCCTGAGGATCAAAAGCACATTCTGAGTCTGCAAAGAGTCAACCAGTTTACCTGAGCATCCAATGAAACACACATTGAAATACACACACAGCAAGAATGAACCTTTTATACTGCTGTACCATAAGTACTGTAAGTACTCTGAAAAATCTTAGCCAGCCATTTCATCATCTGTCCACCTTAGAAAGCAGTTTTTTGTGCAGCTTTGATATTCTCTTGGACACAGTAGCTCTGCCACCTAAACTATAATTATTGAGGAGCACACAGTGTTAATTATTCACTTTACAACTCACATGTTTTGAGCTCTGCAGTTTCCAATTATTTGCATTGTCTACTTGAGAGCTCCTGCTTCCTCCTACAGTGAGGTGAACTGGATATTCTTTGTCATCAATATGTGTCTGTCTGTAAAGCCCTGTGATAGACTGCACACCTGTCCATGATGTCTTCCTTCCCTGTATCTAAGGCATACTGGAGTAGGTTCTAGTCTTATGTTGTTAATTCATTCCATAGGTAACAATGAACAGGTACAGAAAACAAGAATCAAATATTGCACCGCATCTCTTCAAATTCCCTTTACCCGTGAACCTCCATCTTCTGCGTGCACAATCACATGAAATGTAGAGGTGTCTAATTTCAAAATGGTGTGGAGTCACTATTTAGCCCTCCTTCTCACTTGGCAAAGCTACCCATAAAGCTAATAGTTGAGGAAAATGATGAACAGTAGAATGCAGTATAAGACATCAAACTAAATAGGATTTGCTTCCAAACCAAAAATCAAGTTGTGTTAGAAATAAGTGACGTCACTGGCAAACATGATTTTTGTTTTTGTTTGTTTTTGGTTTCAAGCTTAACTGAAATCTGTAATTTGACATGCATAGATGATTCATATAGTGGTGACGAGAGATAATTGAAATGAATGATGTTCTAACAACAGTGAAAATAAAAACTGTCCAGAACATCCAGAATCGCGCCGGTGATGTCATCATACATCATTGCTGTGTCTAAAAGTCTTTCTAGCTGAATGGAAAAGGTACTCAAATGACTTGCATATACACCTACTGTACCTTACACACAATGAACAGATGACTGGATATTCACTGGCATAAGGCCTGAAGACTATGATCTTAATTCATCAGCGGAACTCCAAATTATGTTTAGTGATCTCGTTTAACATTTTTTTTTGTCAGATGTGGCTGGCATGAGTGACTAACATCAACTATATTACAATACTTACATGTACATGGCTACCAGGTTTATTACAGCATTAGGGTAATATCTGAACTGCCAGCCGCAGATTTTATTACCTGTGCATATCAGGCCCAAAGGAAGCAGTCCAACCCCTGCATCACGTTTGAATTCCTTTTCTTCCTATAGGTGTCCCTACTGTGCAAAGGCTTAAACAACTGGATTTTTGGATACTGGATTTTTGTCTGTGTCCATTTTGGCTTTTTTGCTGCCTCAGAAAAGTGGTTATCTTTTTTTAATGTCTGGTGCAGAAGTCTATGTTAAAGCCTGGGATTTATTTGAAGTAGCCAGTATGAAATGTCTCCAGCTAGGGGTTAAAATCCACTACTTGCATTATGCTGTTGGTTTCAATGTGAAAAATCAAAGTCAAAAATGCCACAAAACTCATAATTTCTTGTGTATCAATTCTGGTTTGAAAAGCCTTTATCTGGTAGCAAGACGTTTACCAAAGCAATGAGAATGAATGGCAGTCCATACACAGCAAGTCCATCCACAGTAAATGAGCCACTCTTATCATATCTACCATGCAAATGACATAAGGTTACAATAATCTAAGTAAAAGTAGATTTTGAGACTCAGTGCTGAGTTAAATCAGTTGATAAGAGGGTTCTTTTTTGTAGGTGACCTGTCTCCCATTTCCAAATGACTGACTTTGCCTTCTAAGCCATTTGAGACCTTGCCTCCCCTCCCTGGTCCCTGCAGTCTCTTGCAGTGTGACTGACTGGCTGACAGAGAAATTGCTGATTACAGGTTATCATCTGCAGCTAAGGTGATTAGTGGAGGTGCAGAGCAGCCCAGGAGCAAGGCTTGTCAGGGACCCCCTGAGGAGGATCAAGGGGGTCTACAGGGCTCCACCACCAGCCCCACCGATCTCCATCTGCCCACGGGCACAAAGTGGATCAACCTCCCATCACCCCTCCATTTCCTCAAAAAGTACCATGGAGAGAGGGTAGACAGGAAGCAGAGAGTGAGAAAGGTAGTTTTCAGTTGGGATGGAAGGAAACAATGGTTAGTGGTGTTTTTCAAGACCAAAGCAATAACAGAAATTTTAGACCAATGCTGCTCATTCGCCAAAATGCTGGTAATTTCAAAAAACAGCAAGTCCCTTGTTGTTTCTTCACTCTGATTATGTAACAGAGTCTCCATATAAAGTAGGGTTTCTCCACTGAAACCCTACAGTATATTATAACAAAACATGGTCATACATACTGAACTCTATAACTTGGTTAATTTTTACAGCAGTCCTAAATGTGTTATGAATAAATCATAAAGGGTATGCTTGAAATGAAGTCGTTCTTACAATATGTCTGACCACATCTAAAGGGAAAAGTGTTACAGCTGTTCTAAATGGCCACAAAGACTTTATAACTGCAGGCGAAAAGCTTCAGGGCTTACTGTAGCCATAGAAACTCATTGTACTATGCTGATGACACTCCGTACTACTAACAAGGCACTTTGCTGAAAGCTCCACTCGCTTGCTTGTGATAGATACAGCTGATCCAGCTCAATTTGGAGCTGGCCATTTTACTTATTAGTTCTACCTGATGCTTATCTTATCTGAAGGCACAGGTAGTCATTCATTACAGATGACTGATTATGGCTAATTTAATATATACTAAATTATTAATATAATAATGTGGTTTGTAGGAATTTTCTGAATTTCTAGAGAGGAAATTCAATTTTCTGGATACAAAGCAAATAATAACACAAACTCAATTTGGTTTGGTTGTGGTACTTACACCCTGACATACAGCTGCTCTAAGTGAGCGCCAGAATACCAGAAACCAGCGTACTCGCTCTCATTTCAGGGTTTGTCCAGGCAAGTTTTTCAAGCTTTATTGTTAATCAGGGTAAGTCCGGTTCCTCTGAATTGCCACCCACAACTCCAACTTTTTCCCACAGTTGGAGAAACAAAAAGCCAATCAGAGATTTGTAGGCAGGATTAGGAATGAGGAAGTCAGCTTCATGTGCCAGAGCCACAATGTATTCCAAACTCCTACACCACTCATGCAAAGTTTTCTTTGTTACTTTTGTTTGTGGTTAGCAGTGAAAATAATTACAAAATAATAGAGTTTGTTTTTCTTGCTTCTTCAACCAACAAATTAGTTTTGCATAATAAACTAATTTCTTCGATCAACATGACACTGCTCCTAGCAACTGCTACCAAAGCTTTCCCCAGAAAACAGCTAAAATTTAACTCCATGTTGGACAGAACAATGGAGTGAAAACAAAAAGGCATTTCAGTCAGACCATCCGGCCAAATCTGGATACGTATTAAGAATACTGGCATTAATAAAACTTAAAATTTTATTTTTGCCATAGTCTCATCATGCACAACACACACATATTGGTGTTTTTTCCTATTCAATTTATGTTTAATTTTATGAATTATAAACTTCATAAAATTGAACATAAATTAGAGGTCATGCTCTGTCCTCAAGAGGCCAAAAAATTAGGTGTACCCAATATGTACGTTAGCATGAATCATAGCTGAATCAATTTGGTGATAATTACGATTATTATATCTTATCTCAACTAAAAATATTACCAATTACAAGCACAAGAAAACTAGCGATGATGATGCGATGATAACAGTGTTTATCCAATGAGGGAAGAGAAAGTGACATGTGATGTGAGAGATGATAAGAAACTGAAGATGGGAAACTGAGGTATAAGAGAAGTAAGGACAGACAGTTGAAATGAGAGGAGGGATTTTTCTATGCTGAGATGGACAGTGTCCTTTCAAACAACAGAGAGAGTCATAAAAGCAGCTTGCCTGCCTCTAAAAGCATGAGTGTCATTAAATCAATAATTCATTTACTTTAATGAGATAAGTACTCGCAAAACTAATTGCACACCGCCTCATTTAGCCCAGCCAGTCAGGGCCTTAATGCAAAATATCTCATTGCTATTGTAGCTGCAGGACAGAAAGAGAATGAGAAGGGAGACGGATGAATGGAGATGGAAGGATTGAAGAAGTAACAAAAAAGTGGTGAGAGGGGAAGAAAAATCAAGGGCCAGAAAACAAAAGTGTGGCAGAGAGTGTGGAGTGGGAGGAAAGAAGGATACGCAGAGGGCAACAGTATACAACAGCAGATTTTTGAGAAGTTTATAATTCTCCTCCTCTGTTCACTCAGGACTCTCTTTTTTACCATAATTCCTGTTGAGACAAAGTCAAAAGCTCCCTGCTAATCTCTCCTGTAAGTCATATCACTATCACAGCTATGGAAATTATGCAGAATTATTGTAAGTAAGTATGTTATAGGAGAGTCCTACCCCTGCTACCACCATACTGCCCCACAGAGGCAAACAGAATGTAAATAAATTGAATGGCTATTGCTGGCAAGACATGTGATCAAAATTCTGGTTTGATATAATAGAAATCTTGAGGGTTATGACTTTAATGTTCTTTAGAAATCTGTGGACATACTCTCACCATCAATAAGATCCGAAGTAATTTAAAGGTGGGGTAGGCAGTATTTCTTTGGCGTCACTGGGCAAAAATTCCATAATAACTTTTCAGCATATTGTAATTCAAGTTGTCTGAGAGAAAACTAGACTTTTGCACCTCCTCTAGGCTCTGTTTTCAGGCTTTAGAAAATTAAGCCTGTGACGGGAAACCAATCACAGGTCATTTCAGAGAGAGGGCATTCCTATTGGCTGTTCTACAAATGCAGATGGACGTGCACGTCCCTTCAGATGGTGAAAACCTGATTCACTGCCGGAAAATCCTGCAACTTGTGATAAATTTCCAATACCTCCTTTGCCTACAGCAGCGTATAGTACAAAACACATCCCAGCTCCACACAGAGCTTCAGCTCTGCCCTGGGGCCGTGAAGGACTGGAGGGGCATCTTTGAGAAGACAAGTCACGGCATGAGGGACCAGGGTCTTGGTGAGGCTAACGCAGCGGAGAGTGGGCCCTACAAGGAATGAGGTCTCGCAGGGGAACAGACTCCTGCTATTCAAACTTGTGGGTTTGGTGGGAGGGGTTTAGCAGAGTGATACGAGGCAGCAGAGAGAGAGGCAGAAGGTTTTGCATAGGTTGCACAGGTTTTGCCTACTGCAGCTTTAAAGTGTTATACAAAAACTTAACCTAGAGGTTGAGACCTAATTGCAGAACAATCAGTTTCAGTAGTTGTTGTGTAATGGGTAAATGTCTGCAGGCTATGCATCACACCTCAATCAAAACACCCCAATGGCCAGTCACCTTCAAGTCTCCTCACCGTGCATACTACACATTATTAGTCCTCACCATATCTAATTACACAAACATTGCTTTGTCCCGTTTTGATGAAATCACAAGGAATTATCCCCTGCGGTGTCTTGGCAGGGTTTAAAAATCACCTTTCCGTTTCTGATATTGAGCAGGGATTCTGGAGCGATCAGTCTTCACACAGATCCACATCTCATAGCTCATCCTGTGTGTCAATGGGCCTGTAATGGATCACGAGGCTCTGCAGCACTGCTCTGACAGGGAGAAATTTGACTATGCAGAATATATGCTTTCTGTGCTTTCACTGTCCAGTTTACACATCAATGGTCAAGATGAATTCCTACATGTCAAGAGACAAATCTATGACACAATGGCAATCTAGCCCTAACCTCATGTGATCCTGTAGGATATTTAGGATATTTCTTTTGATTTGATTTTAGTATGTATGCACAAGATGTAGGCTTAGGGCAGGGGTGTCCAAACTTTTTTCAGAGGGCCAGATTTAATAATGTGAAGATGTATGAAGTTACATACAAATGCACTGTTCTATAACAATATTTTTATTTACACAACAATTATCATTTCTTCAAATGGCAATGTAACCAAATGTATGCCACTCAGGTGTGAAGAAAATCTCAAAAAAAAAAAAAAAAAACAATTCTGCCTTTCTTTAACATCTGGATAATTAGATAACATAAAGAAGCTGTCTGGAGTACCTAAAACTTCCATGAAGCTGATAAATATCTTTACCCCAGGTTCATTTTAAACGTGACTTATTATGAGTAATGCAATGTCGTCTGTCATCATTTAAGTTTGAAACTTGCTCTGGTCATTCAGAAAGTCATCTTATGTGTCACATCTACAGGTACATAACACTAACAGTTATAAGCAAATCTTATTCAAAAGTGTAATACAATAATAAGTGCATATATTTATAACTGTAGTTTTGGCTTTTCAGTGTTAATGGTGACAGATGTTACCATTTGAAAAAGCTTACACATCAGATTTTTCCAACACAAATTCAAAACACTCAGACTGACCAAGAAACAGGTATCTTACTGACAATGAGAAGGGTGCTACTGAGATCTGGATTTCAGTAGACAGGCCAGGTCTGGTTTGAGAGCAGTGGTTGAGATGCGTAAAATGTCATGTAGGTGGAAGTCACTTAGTCTTGACCTCAAGCGGTTCTTGTTTAAGTGCATGACAGAGAATATCTGCTCACACAAATATGTGGAGCCAAATAAGCTCAGCATTTTCTTTGCAAATGTTCACATTTCTGGAAACCTGCCTTTATCCAGCTGCCGGTAAAAGTTGACAAGAGAAAGCTGCTGGTGCCGGCCGCGCCACTCATTGTCACATTGCAGCTCAATGAGCTCCAGCTGCAGCTGATGCAGAGCATCATCAGGGTCCACGGAGAAGGGAGATGACAGAAGCAACATGTCCTTTTCAATAGCTGCAAAATCCCAGAAACGTTCATTAAACTCCACAGTAAGAGATGCGATGGCTGTTGCATACCTCTTCGTTTGCGCACCGATGTTGTCCTGTGGAAAACTGTCCATGACCTTATGCAAAGCTGGGAAATGTGTGGTGCAGGGCTCCGTTTATGACAAGTGTTTTTGGAAAAGTTGCAGCTTAGTTCCAAAGGTCTTGATGTGTGCATATAGCTGGCTCACCACTGTGTCTTGCCCTTGAAGGCTTAAGTTCAGCGCATTCAGATGCTTTGTTATGTCAACCAAAAAAGCCAAATCTGCCAGCCATACAGTATCTGACAGTTCTTCCATCGGTTGTCCCTTTTGAGCCAAAAAGTGTCCAATTTCCCCCCTGAGAGAGAAAAATCGCTGCAGTGCGGACCCCCGACTGAGCCACCTAACATCACTGTGATATACGACGTCTCCGTATTCAGCCTGGATGTCAAGCAGGAACTGCAGGAACTGCTGAAACTTGCGGTGGTTTAGGGCTTTAGAGCGAATGAAATTAATTGCCTTTACCACCGGTTTCATAACATGATCAAATTTAAGATGTTTCGCGCAGAGAACCTGCTGGTGAATTATACAGTGGAGTTTAATGGCGTTACCTCCTTCTTCACTGACTTTGTTACAGATCAGTGCGGACAATCCACTTCGTTCACCAGCCATGGCAGGCGCGCCATCTGTAATAATCCCAGTAACTTTACTCCATGGTAGTTTAATATCATCAACAGCTGAACAAACAGACACAAATAAATCCGTACCTCTTGTTTGGCCTTTAAGGCTTTGGAGGTCAATCAGCTCTTCTGTTACGTTCATGTCATCGTCAATTCCTCTAAAAGAAATCAGTAACTGTGCAGTGTCAGATGCATCTGTGCTTTCATCGCAGGCTAACAAAAAAAATCAAAAGTCACTCCCCTGTCTCCCAATTGTCTCTTAATATCTGATGATATGTCTTCGATTCTCCGTGCCACAGTGTTATGAACCAGGCAAACTTTAGCAAACTCTTGCTTCTTCTCGGGGCAAATGTTCTACCATTTTCATGACACAGTCTTTGATAAACGTACCTTCCATAAAAGGTTTGCCATGTTTAGCGATTAACATGGCCACTTCGTAGCTTGCTTTAGTAGTGTTTTCATTTGACTCACAGGCCTGCGTGAAGAACCGCTGTTGCGAGGCCAAGGCAGCTTGAAGTTCATTCACTTTTTCAGTGCGGTCACTCCCTGTTAGCTTGTCATATGCATCTGCATGTTTTGTCTGGTAGTGTCTCTTTACATTGAATTTCTTAAACAAGGCAACAGTCTCTTGACAAATTAGGCAAACGCAATTGTTTCAATTTTCAGTGAAAAAATATTGCAATTCCCATCTCTCCTGAAAGCGGCGGCCCTCGCTATCAACTTTCCTCTTTTTAGGTACAGTCGCCATGGCAGAAATTAGCGAGAAGGGGTCACAGCCAGACAGAGTTACAGAGTGGTGCTGCCACCATGAGGTGAAAAGAAAAATTGCATTTTGAACATGTATGATTTATTCATTCTGTTTGACAGTGCTGGCGGGCTATAAATAATACATTATAAAACAGAAGCTGCGGGCCGTATAAAATCTGACTGCGGGCCGTGATTGGCCCCCGGGCCAGACTTTGGACATGCCTGTATTAGAAGGTCTTATACATCCATGCCGCATTAGCAAATAATCTAATGTTAGCTAACATTGCCCAGCTAAAATCACAATATATTTCACATGCTTTGCAGTAATGTTATCTTACCTGGTCATTTGTAACATTAGCTACTGTGAGGAGCTTCTTTTGTTTTTATTTCGGCTGTTGGCGAGCTGAACTCTGACCTGAAGAGAAGTCAAGCACTCGGGAGCGTGCATTACGTCACAAAATTCGACCCGAGTCCTCTACATAGAAATCAGTGCACAGGCTGCTATAGGCAACCGAGAAAGGTCTAATTTTTTAAGTTACATTACAGTCCGTTCACACACAGGCAATATAAAGTGATTAATATGTGTAAAACGTTATGAAAAGTTACAAACAGTACCTTTAAGGACATTTATGCTATGATTCACATTTCTTTTTTTACCTTTTATGCTTTTTAAAATATTACGCTTTTTTCATATTGTTTTATAATGTAAGTCAATGGAAGAAAGCTTCTCCACATTGAAGTTCTAATTCTTCTGCATACTTTCAGCTACAGATTTCATTTAAAATTAATAATAAACGTCCCACAAAATGTTAAACTATTAAACCTGTATTCAACTTTCAAAATCTTTTTTAATCATCACAGTTTAAGTTCGACGCTTTTTTCAGTCTTTTTCTGAGTTTATAATGGTTGTGTATTGTGGTCCTTAGTGTGTCATATGACCTGTGATGTCCCACTGATCCTCTTCTGCTGTTGTGCTGTTTCAAAATGTTCTGACTTCAACCATTGTAACTTCCACAACTTTCACTTCTCATACACAACTTATACATCAAAAAGTAGAAGAATGTGTCCTCTTTCACGCCCTGTAACTATTTAAGCAGTAGAACATACACTTTTTGATTTGTCTGCCTCAAAGCACCATCTCATTAACTCTAATTATATGTTGGCTCTGACACTCTTGAGCAAAAACACAAATGTGGGGCTTACTGGGCGCCCACAGACAAGGCTGGATTTTCAAAATAAAAGACCCCAGATGGTAACAGGAGGTTACTGGGGGCTGTGGACAAGGCTGGATTTTCAAAATTAAAGACCTGAGATGGTAACAGGAGCTTACCGGGGGGCCACAGACAAGGCTGGAATTTCAAAATAAGTAATTCATTTCAGATTTCTGCATTTTCAGCAATGCTTTGCAATTTATTCTTCTTCCTTCTTCTGTATGTTTTTCAGTTGACTACTACTTCTGCACATTTTAAGCTACCAACACCATTCAAATGTTAAAACTTACCCTTTAAGGACAATTATGCTTCTATTCAACTTTTTTCTACCTTTTCTACTTTTTAAAATATTGTGCTTTTTTTCAACAATTTATTACAATAGAAGTGAAAACCATTGACAATATTACAGTTTAGCTTCCGTTTTTTTTTCAGTGCAGTGCATTGCATTTGGGCTTTAAGATTTCTGCATTTCCAGCAATAATATTCACACTCCTTTTCTGCAGGAAATGTTCTAGTTGTGGCTCTACAGTCCCTAGTGTAAAGTCAAGACAGGCAAGTCTCAACTCAGTTATTTTCACCAAATTCAATAATGTTTCTTGCACAACATAGAAACTGTAATTGTCATAAATCAAAAAAGGAAAATGAATAATTAGTAACAGTAAATAAGATACATTAAGAGACTTATAATAAACTTGGGATAATAATCACTGTCTATCCATATTAACAGCTTCTGTTTCAACAAACTAGTCAAACTTAATCGTTTATCAATTAAAGGGTATTAGATAACACTGAAATGACAGCATTTTTATTTTTCATCCTTTTTTCCACCATTGTTTTTTTTTTTTTTTTTTTTACTGTTGCTCTCACACTGTTAATGTTTTGAAACTCAACAGGATTCAGTGGAGTTTCCAAACTTCAACACTGGTCTGTTTGGGATTTGGGGGCACTACTGGCCGTTACAACAAAATCAGGGAGATTATTTTTTAACATGTCTGTTGCTTACACACAGTAGCCTTATTCAAGGACATCTGAAACTGAGGAACACAACAACAGAGAGAACAACAGAAACAGAGTGAAAACAGACTATTATTTAGAAATTAACAAAGCCTGGTAAGAAAGAATGCTAGAATGCCTTCCTCCAAATCTAAGAAATAGTTGCTTTACTGAAATTTTGAAGAACCGATAAAAAGTAGAGTAGAATAGGCATGTGCACATCCACAAAAGCTCAGTGGGATAACAAAAAGGGAAAAATTTGAGGAAGACCTGTGTGACCGAAATGTTGTTAGGCTGGTCTGTTCAGCAGAGATGCTGTGTGCGGGGCTGTTTACCCCCCTACCCATTCTTGTGAACCTGGACCTGATCTCTGACTGAGGTAATGTTGAGTGTTAGCTATCTTGCTAGCCGCGACTGACTCGCGGGCTTCTCCCTAATGTGGATTAGGCTGCAAAGTGCATTTATTCAACATTCAGTCAGTAATGTGTGTGTTACATTTGTATTAACCTAGTTAGTGTGTATGTGTGTTAGTTTCCACCAGCTCCCACTTGTGGTCACCTAAATGTGAACCAGTCTAGTGTACCTTTAACATGGACAGTTGCCATTTGTAAGGCATGTTAGTAACTACCATGTGATGCAATTGAATCCAAGTAGACAAAGTGTGAAAAGTGCTTAAGTGATGGTAGAGTGTGACCTGGTAGTACAGGTGGACTGAAGTGTTACTGTATCGTATGAGGACACACTGAACTCAGGCCTCTCTTTGTCACTCTCTGTGCCCCTCTGTCATGTTTTATCTGTCTCTCTGACTCACCCTGTTCCTCTCTTACCATCTAATTCTCTCATAACAAATGACACCCCCCCATACACACACACACACACGCGCGCGCGCACACACACACACACATATCGGATGCCAGTTTTGCACACAGCTTAGTCAGCCCATACTTTCTGTGGTAACAGGGTGTCTCACACTGGGCCTTGGCTGGCAGACTGAGACACGTGGAGAAAACACACACACACACACACACACACACACACACACACAGACAGACACACACTTGAACTCGCTAACCCGGCAGTGCACAGATGGACACATGGACAGGCCTTCAATGACCAACAGTCTCCAAGGACAAAGTGATTGCCCATTCACAGCCATGTTCGTACACACACACACACGCACGCGCGCAAACACAAACAACCCCCAAATATAGACATGGTCACACACTTGCACACACTCACCAAGTGGGTTGTTTAGGGTCATGGTGTGTGTGCGAGTGTGTAGGTCCTTTACAGATGGACTTGCAGTGCCATTAGGAGACATGAGGGGACATGGCATCATTAATAATACAGCCAACAGCCTGCTCCAAGGGCCTGGGTTCAACATTAACAAGCTGCCAACCTGGCACACACACACACTTACTGACTCACCACACGTTCTCAACGTCACTTTAGCTGACACAACTCCGCGTGGGATTTAGACGTCTTTTTTTTTTTATATTTGAAAATGTCTTGCATTAAAACACACTCTCTGCTACACACACACATCATCACACTCCCGCAGGCAGCAGATGGTGTGGTGGGCGTCAGGTACAGTAGCAGCCTCCTGACACCCCAAACAGCTGTTACCATTACAGCATGCTAATTGCCATCAATCACGACAGCACCTCGGTGCATTCATAGGCAGGGTTTATACCGTTATGTGTGCTCTGTGTGTGTGTGTGTGTGTGTGTGTTTAAGAGTATAACACAGAAATAGAAAAGGCAAAAGCAGAGTTTTTCCCCTCATTACCTAAACCCAAAATGATGTCCTCTCCATCCTCTTCTGGAGGAAAAAAACCCTGTGATGAATAATGAAGACAACAGGAACAGAGACAACGAGATCCAGATCGTTGCATGTCTTTCCTGTGCTCATTAGTGTCTGTCTGCATGTGTGTGTGTATGTGTGGCCAGTATTCAATTTTTTATTAAAGTGAGGTGGGTGGGGGGTCGTGTTAGCACACTGCTGTGGGGTGCGGATTAGTATTTTTCAGCAAGCGGTCGCACATAGAGTTTGATTTGTGCAGGCTGACTGGGATCGATGGTCAGAAACGAGCTTGTCGATGCAGGTCAGACTGTACATGGCCATATTGATACTGCTGCAAACAAGCAAAAATCTGGTTCAATAGTCCCTCGTGGTTCAGAGGCTGTTGCACAAGAGCTATGCAACACAGCAATGTTCATTATTCCAGCTGGCATGTTATGTGGGGGATATTGATGGCATCATAACTGAACCTTGAATTTGAGGAAAATGTGCAGGGTTGGTGTTTGTTGTTTATCTGTTACTCCTTGCTTGTTCAGTCTAGTTGTCATGGTGAATTCAAAGACCTTGAAACAATGCAGGTAAAGGACTAACTTTTAAGACCATATACATTTTCACTTCAACTCGACTGATGAGACCTCTTCTCAGGACTATATAGGCGTGTACAGGCTGTGCTTGGCTGACATTTTTCTCATGCCATTGTTAGCTTATTGCACCTGTTTTCTGTTCAGTCTTAAAACTGTACCGTTTATAATAAATGGACTTTAGTGACTTAATGCAATTTCCAGCACTTCACTCACAAAGTTTGTTATTAATACTAAAACATCTTGGGCGTTAAAGGAAAAAAAAAACAGTAGCTATGATAGACACTGTGTGTTCATCATGATAGACACAAACAGCATGCATACTGCCAGCTGCTGCTCAGGATCAACAGAGGAACCAAATCCTCGTCACAAAATCCGACAGCTTTGGGTAGCCCAAAACATATGACTGTGGGCACCTGGGTCACTTTTGGTACACCTTAGGCAACTTGTATAACATGTAATTGCTTGAAAAAGATTTGCCAATTAACAGCTGGTTAAATGAAGACTAAAACTGCCTGTTAGGATAGTGGAAGTGTAACACTAGTCAAACCCTAGAGCTTTGCCTCAATTCCATACTATATATCAGTTGTAAGCAAGTTTGGGTGTGTCCACATTGGAAACTGTAAGTGTTTTCAAAATAGTCTGTAATTATAATTTTGACAGTGCTGTTGATGTACACTATTGTCCCACAATGCAGTGCACAAAAGAAATTGAAGAGCTACTTACAGCTGCATTACAATAATCATGAAGTCTTTGGAGAACCATTTTGCTTTCCCATCTAAATTTAATTGGCAGTGCCATTTCAAAGTTGCATTAGGCACACATGCATAATTTCCTCTACAAAATGGTGAGGTTAGTTGATTTCTTGTATGCTAACTGCATATATAGTTTGGTATCACAACTAGTATACTGTAAATAACATACACATGTAGAGTGGAATTACAGCACAGCAAACACTTAAACATAATTTCTGTTTTCAGTATATCATTATCTAAACAGTAACCTACTGTATTGTAAATTGTTAGCGTACCAGGTGCAACGACATTATGTGTAAAACCCTTCAAAACTACACTGTAAAATATTGCAAAGCATACTATAATAACAACTGAGTAGATCCAACAAGCTACTGAAATCAATGTCTAAAGTTCATCACTTCCTGGCAGTGAAGTGGAATGCTTTCTCACTTGCCGCAACTTCCTCTTCCTTCCTTTCTTGCTTCTCCAGCCATCTTTCCTCCAAACACTTCCTCACATTGCTAGTTGCTGATCCTGACCCCTCGGACTCCTGATTGAGAATTTCACCCTGCAGAATCAATACTCTAATCTTCCTCCCACAGCCCACAGTAGATAAGTCTGTCTAGTCTGTCTGCTCTGCCCTCCTCCACTCAGAGCCCAGCCCTGTGTCTGCCATACTGGGGATAGGTCAAGCCCCCCCACCCCCACCCACAGGACATCCCTACATGAAAGATGGCTGGGTGGAAGCATGAATGATGGATGTTATTATAAAGTGTAAAACATACTTGGCCAAATATAAAATCTTGATATTCTTTTTCAAGCCTGTGGAGGATGCATTATTTTAAAAGATGGTACACCTAATGCAGAGACATTAGTGGCAACAATACTGACTCCATCTTTAACACAAGATGTATCAAGACAACAGTTTCTACAGTTTACTGTCTACGGGTTTAAATGCCATTTTGAGGGACTTTTTTAGCTCCTGCTTCAGAGTAGGTACTTGATTGGTGATTGGTCCAGACGTAGTGTATGTTGATTGGTTGAACATGTGAGCCAATGCAGCACTGGCAACCGGCAATTTTAAAAACCAGTGTAACAGCTCGTAATGGTAGCCTTTAAATGGACCAAAACACGGTCAAATGGACCGACAGTTGTAGCTGTATTGTTTTTGTCGTATGTCGCGCAGAAGCGACGTTGCTATACCAACTGCTGGCCGGCTTGAAAGTATGTAGTTCTTGGGGGAGCTCTCCAGTGGGCAGTTCCTCTCAGGGAGTCCCCAGAACTATTTGGTGCCCATACGCCTATAGAGTGGGGTGGGTGGACTTGATCTGACATTTCATAAAAGTTGGCAAAGTGTTTTTATAACTTCTGCCCTAATGCCTATGTTTATGCAACACACACACACACACACACACACACACATGCATACGCACTGAGATTATTTCCACCTCTCCTCTCTGTCTCTCTCAATTCAATTTATTGGCCTGAATGTAACGACAATATTGCCAAAGCATCAGGTAATAATCTCTCTCTCTCTCTCTCTCTCTCTCTCTCTCTCTCTCTCTCTCGGAGTGTGTCCTTTTAATGATCCTGTGAAGAGCTTTGTCCTTGGTCAAACTTTGCTGGTTTGAATCAGCACTTCTGTGCTCAGCCAGAGTCAGGTACATACAGTACAGTAGATACTGTGCTGACTGACTAACTGACTGTACTGCTAAATTACCAACTTCTAGTTTAGAAGAGACAAACTTTCTGACTGAGCGACACTTTTCTCCACATTTCCTGGCTGAATAATAACTCCAGTCTGTCATACTGTACTGTCTGTCACCTGTGCATTTCCATGTTATTGAACTGCCTATTGTTATTTTCAGAATGAGTTAGTTTTAGGGAAATTATTTGAATATGCACTGCAGAACAATAACACTTCACACCCTATCGGATGACATCAGACGATGCCTTCCTGCACTCCCTTGCTGAATGTTTTAACGCTGAGCTCTGCTGTCTGCTGAAGGAGATTTCAATGTAAGACACAGCATGGCCACTGCAGCGTACACAAGCGTAAATCGCTGAGTCGCTGGGCTCCCTCGACTGCTGATATTCCTGTTTGTCATTTACCCAGAGGCTTTTGTTTGCCTCGCCCGTTTACCCAGCAAACCCAATCCGGAGTGTCGGACTCACACTTCAAAGAGATCTCTCTCCTTCTCGCTACTTTCCATCTAACCTCGTTTGCATATTTCAACTTGATCCCTGCAGAGTCGGCGATTGAGTCTGCAAACAGTTCTAGGATCACCACATCCACAACTGCCCCGGCTCTTTATTGATGCTAATAACTAGTAGGGTTAGAGTGAAATAGGCTTTTGACATGTACAGCCAACAATGATGTTTTTTTTATATTCAATCCACACTATTAACTTTTGAAAGACGAAATAACACAATCTTCCTCTCCCAAATGAAAAGTTAAATTCATAAGCAATAAAACTCCCTATTGCTCAATTCATTAAAATCAGGGCTGCAACAAACTTATAACTATAAATACTTATAACTTACTTACTTATAACTATAACTAAAATACTTAACTATAATAATAGATGCAGGGTGATTGTTTTCATGGCTGTAAAGTACCTGAAGTCAGTCACATGCTGTCAATAGTATGTGGCATGATAATTCATTCTCTGCTGACATTATGTCATCGTTTTATGTTCCCTGACTTGTACGCTGAACATGCTTGTACATTCAGCTTTAAAACTTTTGTATGGTGTAATGACTGAACATACCATGTTGTATATACATCCATCATTCTATGGCTATTATTCCTATTCTATTTCTTCTTTTTTTTCTATAACTTTGTTGTGATATATGTAAGTAGAGAACTACTGTAAACCAGTTAAATTCCTTGCATGCAGAAGCACACTTGGCCATTAAAGTTGATTCTGATTCTGAACAACCTCCTTCAACCAAATTATTTCCTCCCCCAGAGATATGGCCCTCCATTACAATACCAGATTTTTAGTAGTTTGTACCAATACAGTAAAATTCCACACTTCTCCATAACTTATACAAAAGCATGGCAAACAATTCCATCCAGCACACACTCCATAAGTTTCATATAGTTCAGTTTTTAAATTGAAAAACTGTACATAAACTGTGTAAGTATTTTAACATTTAACATTTAGGCTACATTAGAATAAGAACACTGAGTTCTAAGTGCAACACTGGCTTGCAGCCTTCATGCATAACACAAAGCAACCCAACAAAAAATATTTCAAATTAGATCAACTGTCTGAAATGTCCTGCTGTAACAACAAATACAATGATATGATGATGCACTCTCATTTTCTATGGAGTCCTCTATGGAGAACAACTGTAACTCTAAGCATTTCTAGTATTTAAACATACAGGCTAAAGCTATATGAGAATAAGAAAACAAAGTGTTACAGAGAGTTACAGAGTGACGTGTCAAGTTGTGTCAATAGTCCTGATACTTAAAACATGACTACTGGCATCATCTACCAAATTTTGGTATTGACTTGGTACCCAAGTACTGATGCTTGTGCCATCCCTATTTTTAGTACTGTACAGTTTTAGTAGTTAATTTCCAATATTTCAATGTCTATTTTTACTCTTAAAAGACTACACTTTCAATTCACTGAAAAACACAATAATTTGCATCTCTCCCTGCACTGTCACTTTGTAACAAACATTAATGCACTTTGCAAGCGACCAGCAGTCTAAAAAACCCCAAAATATATTTTTATAACAATATGAAACCAAGAAAAGCAAGATAACCTTAGCATTTGTGAAGCTGTAACTAGCAACTGTTGTGTTGTTATATAACTAGTATGTATGTATTGGTATATGTACGTGGAATTTGTTAAAATGATTAATTTCAATACATTTTCTGTTGATTGACTAATCAATTAATTGACTTGTTTGCACAGAAAAGCCTCTGGACCATAAAAGTATGCCACGATGGATGTTTTGCTAATTTGCATAATCAACAGTATGAACACCAAAGTTGGTATACAGCCTTGCAGTGACAGATACACTAACGTACTATAAATGGGCAAGATTGCTCCAAAAACATGGCCGCCATCAATCAAAAAACGTTGCCATGTGCGTGGCTTAGCAGAAAATGGCCATAACTAATCATAAATCTTTATAGTGATCTTCATTCCTTATTTAGAAAGAGACTTGCCAAAGCATTTTGAGCCTAACCCATAAGGGGCACCACAAACTCCAAAAATGTGTATTTGTAAAAGTGGTTGTGCGGACACACCGTACATTGTATAGACATCCAAAAACACTCAGTCATTCCACAGTAATTACTTTAAAATAACTAATTCAGAGGATACTGGTCATACTGGTCTCTAACACGCCAACTGTAACATTGGGTGGCTGGTGGACCAAGATAGAGAATTACACTGGGTCACCGACGTCCACTGTTATGAATCGCATGGGTTGCTTAGACCCCGATTATAACTGCTTGCAGTTCTAGTTCTAATAGGATCCAATAGATCAAGTAAAAACAAACAAACACACACACACAAAAAAGAGTCATGTCGGAATATCTATGAGTTGTGTATGGGTGAAAGGCTTTTTTGGCCAGTGTGCATCACATGGCTTTCAATTCTGATGTGTTACACTATGTTTTAGCTCAGTCAGGCTGCCTTATAAGGAGTCTTGTGACATTATCCAGTAATTACCACATACAGTATGGCCACACTGGCCATTTTTCAGCAAAGTTATATAGTCTAGCTCCAAAATCTAGTAAATCAACTTTTCAGCTAAAATAATTTTGCTACATATACATACTGTGTTTTTTAAAAAAGGGAACAAAAATAGAAATTCACATATTAACAAAAATAGGGCCATCCTCATAACAGTTTAGGATTTTCAGTACTCCAGGACGAATGAAGTTAATGGCAATAATGCATTTAAGTGCATCGTCTAATCATACTGTACAAATGAACCTTTTTATATAATACTAGTGTAACAGCCCAATAAATCTGTAGTATTAATTAATGTATGTAATTCACAGAAGTTATTCCAATATTTATATCCTTAGGCAAAGACTTACAGATGAGGTTTGAGAAGGGATCACTAGTAGGAGTGGACTGGGCTGATCAAATATGGTTAAGGTGGACAGGGTGAGGCATTCGGAGGGGACAGACTTTGGTTCAGTCTTTGTACCACAGAAGAGTCTCCACCCTGCCCTGACTCCTCTGTGAATTAGTCATTACACATTTAACAACCAACCCTGTTGCATTCATTATTCATAAGGTTTTGGAGAAGGGAGAAAAATCTCATCTCTGAGTCTTAGTCAGTGAGTTGATTGACTTTGAGAGGGCGATCAAGCTCTGAGTGCCCACTGAGTGTCTCGGTGGAGAGTCGAGGACACAGATTAGCTCCTCATCTGTTGTTGTGGGTCCCAGCAGCGAGGCCCTGTTCACAAGCAGCCGCAAACACCAGTAGCCTCATTTAAGGAACACAGTCCAGTGGGGCTTCATGTGCCGACACTCTGTCTCTGTACAGCTGCCAGGCTGTTTGGATTGTTCCTCTGCCTCTGCCTTTGTCTGTGTGTGTGTTTGTCCACTGGGGCTGATTCTCCAAATAGCCAGCTGTAACCAGAGGGAATCTCCTCACAGGGAAAGGTTACAAACAACCAAACTTGGTTAATCTCTAAATTACAGCCAGGAGGACTCAACAGAGCAGCCCTGATGGGACACATGCTCCAAGTGTGTGTGCTCATATGTTACTTGTGTATAATGCTCTTTGTATGTGCATCTGTGTGTATAGCATGTGGGCAATTATATTTTTATTTGTGTGCTTGTGAATGTTCACATACATGTGTGTACCTGCATGTCAGTTTGTGTGTGTGTGTGTGTGTGTGTGTGTGTGTGTGTGTGTGTGTGTGTGAGCAGAAGTCCAACCATTTTAAAATGTGTGTGATCCTGTGTGTGTGTTAATCTGGCGGCTATGTAGATTATATCTGACAGGGATAGACTGTGATGTGTTTGTCCTGGGTAATTCGGCTTCAGCCATCTTGACATTTTCGCACTATTTGATAAGAGGCGGAGGAGATCGCCGACGCACTGACAATCTTTTATTTACTAGCTACAGATAAAACCATTAATTCCTGTTAATTAATGAGTGTGTGAGCCCAGAGGGGAGGAGGTGGGACTGAGGAGAGGCATCAACATCCACTGCGACATCGGCAAGGAAACGCTATTCATCTCCATCAGACACACTGACTCTCTTTTTCTGTCCGTCTCTCTCACTCTCACTCACATAGACCAATATCGGTTGTCAATACTGGCCTTTTGTTAGAACAATTTAAGTCCTGGATCTGGTGAGGTTCTACAGATGCTGATATTGTAAGATTAACTTTTACACTCTCGTTAAGATTTTACAATATATAATCACCAGGCTCTGTGGCCATAGGTGGGGTCTGTTCTGAGTTACCTTGAACCAGAGATGCCGGAAAAACACAGAGGAAGGAAAAAACGTTTCAAGTACAGTCACAGCATGTTAAGTGCTTTCACATTCAGTGCTTTACAAATGCTTCAGGATAGCACTGTTTTAGTGCACTGGATTTAGACCTATAACTAATCACTTGTTCTTTGGTCCATGGCCCAATGTTCTTACAAAACCTCATTGAAATATGTAAAACACATTTTGAGATATCCTGATATCCCTTGGCAGAAAAAAATAAATATAGTTGATTTTAGCAAATTATTTAGCCTTTAAGATGTAGTCTGTAGTTAAGAAAATAAGTAAAATACTTTCATTGGCATGGCAACCTTAAAAATTACTTCTTTGTTGCATCACATTAGAATAATTGTATTCAGTATGAATTATGGAATTGATCTAGAATTGAGTTTTAAACTTTGGGGCACGCTGTAAATGAAATTTAAAGCAAAACTGCAATTATGTGTTGCCCCTTTACTTTTTCCCAAAAAATACCTTTCTATTAAAGGTGAGTCCCTTAACTCTCTCATGGTGTGGCTGCGCTCCCTCTGTCATTTGTAACACAATATTAAAGTTTGCTTTCAAATTTTTTGGTTAAAAGAAAACAGCTGCCTATTTACACAACATCCAGCATCAATTTCGTGTTTGTGTCCACATGATGAATTGAAGTTTAATCTTCACTCTCTTTCTTTTGTTTGGTCTCCTTCAACTCCTGAGAAAAATATGTCTCTTTAGCTGCTAATTGCTCCACTATGTTCACCAGCTATGAGAAGCACTGAGACTGAACCAAAAATTGCATGAAACTAAAGCAATAAGCTGAAAGACGCTATAAAGTTCTGGAGAGCTGAGAGGATCTGCAGAGTCGGTGATAATTCTCCATGGGTTCGTCACAACAAGCGACCATTTCACATACCGTAGCCAGGTGATCCATTGTTCATATAAACATATTGAGTACAGCTGCTCTAAGCAACCAAGTATGCAGTGCCATTTTCATTTACAAATGGTTCTTTAACCCTCTTATTAGTAGTGATGTAGTCAGGTTGGGGCTCTAGAACACTTGGTTGGAAAAGTTGCATATTGTATGTTTGGAGATTTTGTTCTCTTTTGTATGAACATGACCAAATGTAAAGATTAAAATACAAAATATTGGCAACTTCAATTCAGAAGCTTTGGATGGATATTGATCAGTGCCTTAATTTGTATGGTATATAGCATGATGACAGCTATAACAGCATGATGTGATGTTTCACTGTTTTGTTTTGTTCACTCTATACATCTGCATGTTGTCAGTGTGTCTCTGTACCTCCCCTCTGGCTGCCTACGACCCTTCAGGAGAACTAGATTCTTCCAGTATATCATTCCTCTCCCTCTAGTTTGCAACCATTAATTTCCTTACTCACCTATATAACCATTTAGCCCCTTTCTTCCTCTACAATCACTTCTCCCATCCATCAGAGGCTGCAGCAGGAGCTGCCAGATATTGTGTTCATTGTATTTTTTCTGTATTTCCCAGCTGATATGTGTTATATAGTGCAGGGCCGGGCTATGATGAAGTAGTAACTGAATAACTTCAGACAAAGAGTTATTGTATGGACTCCTTTCAACTTGACATTAACATGCATTTTGTAATTGTGTCTAGATGTGATTCTGCTGGTTACATTTACTGCTGACAATAACATTCATCTTTGACCCACATAATGACAAACATGCACTTGTACTGTGGCAGGACCCCTAATCACCCTTAATAGTACTGCCATAATGGTATAAAAATCCAGTCAGACCACGTATACATCATAACTACATTTCTTTCAGTGTGTACAAGAAGCTCATGTGTACTGTAGCTGGTGATGTAGGTGATGTTGCTGTTTGTGTTATTATACTGCTGAAGGCTTGCAGTGGCTTAACCGCACTATACACTCCTCACTGAAATTAACACACACAAACACACACACACACATACACACACACGCACACACATATATTAATACTTGATAATACTGATAATATTGTTGAGGGATGAAGGGTTTCTGATAAAGATGTTATGGCAGCAGATGGAAGCAATCATAAAAGGGGTGTGTGAGTTTGTGGAGAACCTGGCTCTCTCTGTCTGCACAAATATAGAGCTTTGTTAATTTGGCCCTGTTTACACCTGGCATTAACATGCGTCTTGGGTGATCCGATCACAAGTTGCTCTAAGTACAGGTGTGAATGCA
This sequence comes from Macquaria ambigua, assembly GCA_008360985.2. NCBI lineage: Eukaryota > Metazoa > Chordata > Actinopteri > Centrarchiformes > Percichthyidae > Macquaria > Macquaria ambigua. Next base: position 1,465 of record VMKM01002661.1, on the reverse strand, counting down.
CCCAAGACACATTGAGGACGCATTGAGATCTGGTGCTCAGACACATTTGGAGGTGGTCTGGGCCGCATATGGCCACATTCTTTTAGCAGTGTGTACGCAAATGTGTCCTGGGCCACATTGAAGGACCGCCTACTCAACAGACTTCCTCTGTGTAATCGGAAGTTGCGCGCCAACGGTGTCATATTAAAGTGCGAAACAACAAGAAGAAGCCAAAACAACAGGCAAAATGGACTCTCGTGGATGGAGTAAGCCACACAAGAAACACGCTGTCTGAAGTCCTCCGGCTGCTCTGCCTCAACTCTCTGTGTTTCCTGATGGACAGATAGTTTTACTTGTTGCTAAAGTAACCGCTAACTGCTGCTAACTGTAGCTGCCATTAGCTGCCATTAGCTAGTTTGCTAACTCTGCCCACCCATTTCTCTGCATTTCTCCATCATGTGATTATCACCCAGAATGCAGGTTAATGCCATGAGGTGGAAAGTGGGACTACTTAAGATCATGCACTCTCATATTGCCCTTCTTTTCCTCACCCTCATCCATCCTCTCAACCTCGCTTATTCAGTGTCTCCGTTTCTTTCCCTTTCTCTCCTCGCCCCTCTAGAGACATCAGACAATGAGTCGAGGTGTGAAGATTAATTAGATGTGATGATTAAATTAATGTGCTTCATTACTGGCCTTTAACAGCCTCTGAGACAACGGTAGTGCAAAACTTATATCAAAGAAGACACATACACACATAAAAACACACACACACCATTGTCGGTACCTGGGAGTGCACATTGACAATAAACTGGACTGGTCTACAAACACTGAAGCCCTGTACAAGAAGGGACAAAGCCGCCTCTATTTTCTGAGAAGGCTGAGGTCCTTCAACATCTGCAGGACGATGCTGAGGATGTTTTATGAGTCTGTGGTGGCCAGCGCTCTCCTGTTTGCTGTCGTTTGCTGGGGCAGCAGGCTGAGTGTCGGATTCCAACAGACTCAACAAACTGATCAGAAAGGCCAGTGATGTTGTTGGGGTGGAGCTGGACTCTCTGACAGCGGTGTCAGAGAGGAGGATGCAGTCTAAAATATACGTAGCATCCTGGACAACACCTCCCACCCACTCCACAACGTGCTGGTCAAACTCAGGAGCACTTTCAGTGACAGACTGATCCCACCAAGATGCACCACAGAGCGCCACAGGAAGTCATTCCTGCCTGTGGTGATCAAACTTTATAACTCCTCCCTCACAGTGTCAGACACCTGAGCAGAACTCATTTACGGACTCATGATGTGCAATAACGTATTCATAGTATTCATAACTATGTGCAATAACTTCTTCATTACAATGTGCAATAACCTTCTCTTTATTATAGCATTTTTTTCTTATTTGTACTTATTGTATTTTACACTTATATTTTATGTCTATTTAAATTTCATTTATTTATTTCCTTTCTACTAGTACTTCTCTATACATGTGAGC
>VMKM01002660.1:0-61669 GCA_008360985.2 Macquaria ambigua | reverse complement strand
GAGATTTTATACATCCCGGCCTGGATGTCTTTGAAACATGAAGCCTAAGCTTTGAAAGCCTCACTGACAGGAGCTCCTTGTTTGTCTCATCAGGCTGGAACAAGGTGAGAACCTGGAGGAGAACCAGAGGAACCTGCTGCAGATCACCGAGCGATTCTTCCAGGCCATCATCGGTTCATCCAGCGAGTTCCCCCCACAGCTCCGCAGTGTCTGCCACTGCCTCTACCAGACTCTGTCACTCCACCCTCATGGCCCCTCCCAGCTGCTTCACTCCAGGTGTCACTTTTTTACATTTCTGGAAGCTCTTAAGCTCTCCTTTCATCCTGAGGTCTCCTGATGCTGCTCGACTCACTGCTCTCTACATCACACGAAATCAGTACATACCTTTCAACTATATACATTCTACTTGACCGATACATCAAGACCTTAATCATTTTCTTAATCATAATCAAAGTTCGGGACAGAACACCCCTGAAGCACCGTGGGACACTAAACTTGTAGGGGATTCCAAAACAGGGTTAGGGTTAGGGTCTTGTTTTTCTAGATTTTGCCATCATGACAGTTAATTGTTTACTGACCTCACTGTAGTTTGCCATACTAATGTATGCTAAACCATACATTTACAGCGTAATGTAACACTGACAGTAAGAATATCTAAGTGATGTTATGATCTCATACATAAATATTGTATTACACACAGTACATCTGAACATAATAAGCACTACTATCTAAATGACAAAGACGTTGAGGTCATTGGCATCAACTCCGACATTGGACGACAAAAAATAAATAAATTATAAATAATTTTGAAATATGAAAGTAATGTTCACAGTGTAGTGTTAGCGTGTTAAAGCATGGCTTACTTTTCCCTACCAAGAATAAAACTAACAAAAGCACCACAAGGAAAAGCTTGCTGCTGCTGCAAGAGGTACCATGCAGTTAATGCTGACAAAAGACATTACAATCATTTTGGGTAAGGTGAGTTCAGTGTTAGATGCTAATGGTAATCCCAATGTACAGCTGTTATGTAGTCAGAGAGTAATGGGCCTCATATAAAACCAGGTGTAACTGCAAAGGCCCATGATCATATGCTATTTTCTTGATATCATATCCAGATATGGATCACATGTTCATACCAGGTGGGGGTGGGGCCTTACTGGCGATGGCAAAAGCTAGCAAAATGAGGCTCATGTTGAAGAAAAACATGTTCAAATGGGGTAAGACAGGCTTCATTGCAGTTATTATAAACTATTGGGTAACATTCTCCCCTGTCAGAAAGAATCCTTACTGTGGTTACACCTAATCCTTTGCACTTCCATGGTGTCAGCCAATACTCCACTCTGTTGGATCAAATGAGTGGAGAAGAAAATCATCTGCGCATTTGTACTCTTCTTGTGTCTGCCATATCAGCTAATCATTATCAGGATCCCAAATGCCTGCAGAAGGATTATTTTGTGGGGCATTGTGTGCCTTTTATTTTTTGATAGTGGACAGTAGAGTTGAAGGCATAGGTATAGTACTAGCATAACAGTAAACTTTGTTGGCTACGCAAATGAAACACAAAGTGGCTGCACATTGTTCAGCCACAACAAAGGGTATAGGTTTGGTTTTATTATAAACTATAGATCTTTTACAAAAGGACGTGATATCCTCCATCCGTCACTTTCTGTGGGCATTCTCACCTACAATAATAAAGTTACTTGATGTTATGAACTTTAATGAGCTAACACTTGACCACTCTGTGATGTTTGAATCTTTTCAACTATAAATACTATCTGCTACCAATTTGCTGCTGTACATTCATCTCACAGACAACATATTACAGCGGCAGAGGGTTGCCAGATCAGGTCAGGTATCCCTCATATCTTGCTCTTTCTTTGTCCATCAAAATTGCTCTCTTATCGTAGAAAACATCCAAACCTGGCAGCTCTGCATAGCCCTTTCTGGTTAACCCTATGTGGAGTTCAAATGACAAGATTGTTTCAGATGGTTAAAACGTTGGAAGGGGTCAGGCGTTGGTAGGGACATGTCCCTACTGTCCATTCCAAATCTAACAATGGATTAGGTGTGATCACAGCATAAGAGGATGACAACTGACTGGCCTGTATTACCAAATATATCTACCAGATAACATGATAGTCAATGCACACATACAATTTCCAGCGAACACTGAGTTTGACTGTCTTTTCCACCTGAATGTCCAAGCAGCTTCACGCTGCTGCTGCTGCCGCCGCCGCTGACTTGCCTTTACTACAGTGAAGGAAGCTCCACAGCTCTGTCCACTCACACTCAACAACTTAATGAATAGCCTTTATTGTTAATTTTTTGATATTTTTTACTAATTTAGAATGCTTCATACCCACACCCATAAAAGGTGGTCTGGGTTTTTGATCACAGATTTTGTATTTTCCGTGTGTTGACATCTTTGTTTTCTCATTCTCCATCTTGGATTTCCTTTTTCAACTGTGTAGGCACACGCACACTAATACAGTCTGCTGAAGTCAAACCACGCCAGTGCATGCATTGACACGCTTCAAGTCCCCTGACCAGTGATGAACACTTTTCTAACAGCAGTTTTGATTTTTCTGTGTTTTACTAGATGTGAATGTGTGTACACCTCAAGGTTAGGGCTGTGCTACCTGTGTGTGTGTGTGTGTGTGTGTGTGTCTGTGTGTGTGTGTGTGTGTGTGTGTGTGTGTGTGTGTGTGTGTAGCTGGTGCTGTGACCATGATTGTGCTCATCTCTGTTCTGTAGGCTACTTGCCACTCTCTACTGAATAAAGCAACAGTAAAAGAAAAAAAGGAAAACAAAAAAGCAGTAAGTTTGGAGAATCTATTTTCCCCTCAGACACTTTTCCCCCTAAAGCAAAAAAGCCTTTTTTGCATTTTATTCATTTGATTTTTTTTATTTCTTCATTTTTTAAAATTTGGTTTTAATTTGGTGTTTCTCTGGAAATGTTTTATTCTTTCTTCCATATTCAACTTTGTGTACAACCCTCTCTTAAAATCATTGTACTAATATTGGCGCCATTTGATGTATTTTCAATTAACAGTTCCCAGGAAACTGTGGCATTCTCTCTTCTCTTTTCTTTCTGAACTATCTGTTTGCACTTCAGGAGACACTTTTTCAGAACATTTCATCTGCACTCAAATCATGTTTCTCCATCTTATATGACTCACTTTAATAAAACAACCCTCACACACACAAACCCGCACGCCTCACTGCCTCAGCAGACATGGCTTTATAAAAGACATGAATGGTCTTTAGATGAAATATTCTGATAAACTGTCCTCCCTCTGTCATGGGTTGGATTCCTCAGCTGTATGGTCTCCTTTTTCCCACCATACATGAAGAACAATGACTGAATTTGAAATTGTGTGATTTTCTACACTCCAGTGCTGTCCCTCAGAACCTAAACACTTGCACTTAAATATAGATGTTCATGGGCAGAATTGCCCTGATCTTGCTTAAACTCTTTTGCTTGAGTCTTTATGCTCACCAGTGTAAAGTGGACTCTGGATCAAATTTCTCTTTCTCATTTCTTTCATCTCAAAAATCTATAAAACTATATTATCACCAACATTTAGGGCTGCAACTAGTGATTATTTTCATCATTGATTAATCTGATGAGAAAACAGACAAAAAATGTCCAAATGTACATGTCATTGAGCCCTAGGAGGTCATCAAAAGCATTGTTACTATATATCCGAACAACAATCCAAAATGCAAAGACGTTAAGTTTACTACAATGCAAGAGAGGAAAAGTTTGGCAGATTTTGACATTTGAGAAGCTGGAACCATCAAATGGCATTTTGCATGAAAAACCACTTAAACAATTAGTTGAATATCTAAATAGCCGCTGATTCGTTTTATCTTACTCAACTAACTATGGTCGCTTTTTGCAGATCTAACGGTATTGGCATATATGTTGGCAGACAAGTAATTAATAGATAATTGCAGCACAGGAATGCCAAAGATATGTTTGAGCTGAGTTTAAAAATCAGTGACGTCATTACATCGATTATCCCCCAGGGTGCACTGACAAATTTACTTTTACACTGTAAAATATCTATCAGTTACAATTCTTAAACAAACTAATTGACATGCAAGTGATCCTTATCAAAAATGTTTGTTTAAAAAAATGAATATCGTTCAATATATCATCATGGGATGTTTTATAGTCTAACATTTTGATCATTATCAGCCTCAAAAATCCAGTAGCAGTCCGGTTCATTGTATCTGATGATGAAATAGGGGGAGGGCATTGATTGGCTCCTGTCCACTTATCAAACACCACATCTTGGTCATCTTGGAAGGAAATGTGCCCCTCATTGTTCTGTTCCTTTTCTTTCTGTTCCTTGTTCTTTAAGCAGTGTCACTGTGTTTCATTGACATATCTGATTATTGTATTGTAGACTGTACAGAATTACTCTAATTACTGTTGTGGGAGTGCTACAGTATTATAGTTTTATTGTGGTTTAATTATCTATACAGTAACCGCAATATGTCCGATTTTGTGCCATTGCAGTAATTAGCTTCTCTGTTAATCTTGTCACAGTGGGCAGCATCACCACCGTAGTGTCATGCGGTGTATGAGCCTACACCGGTGAAATGTTTGCACTGTATCCTTATTATCATTTAAGCATTGTCTTCCTATGATGAATGACTCAATGAAAACAAATGTGATTAATAGCAGCTGCTGGTGACACATTGCGGAAGGAGAACATGTCAACAGGTTTACACTCAGCCTAAGATAATGAAGCTTTTACTCGAAATACAAAAACAAAACTGTCTATAGTAGAAACAACTGAAGTGTACTATGATCGTTATTTTATATATTGTTGTTTTACACTGATTTACACAGTTGAGCTGACTGCAGGTTGAAGCTGTTGTGTTTGTGATGAGATAACTCTATTGGGTGATGTGACTCATTTAATGAGGTTAGAGGCAGCAGGACCCTCAGGAGATGAGCTTGAGATAATGGAATTGTAGATAATGTCAAGAGAATCCAGTTTTCAGTCAGAACTATCATGAAGTCAGTTATGTGTTGATTTCTTTCCACAAGGCCTTTTGTATCCAGCTATTCCATCTCATGTCATTTACTTTATTTTCTTTTTGATTTTGAAGTGCCATGCATTATACCATGCAATGTGGTTTTAACATTTGTTTTGCCAATAGCACTGCATCATTTTTAAGCCATACCAGGGTTCCCAGCTACATGGAAATTTGAGAAGAAATGCAGAAATCCTGCAGTAACTGAAGCTGAAAGTTAGGTCCATATAAGGTCCAAATTATTATGATGTGGTGGAAAGAGTATTTTAAATCCGCATGGTTGGATTTTCTCATTGAATGAGGTTATTGACTAATTCTGACGTGTGTGCCATGCATTCTGCCAAATGCACTCATCAAATATTGTTCCTACATTATCGTAGAGAAAACAAAGACATCCCAGTCTAGTTTATGTATCTGAAAATGTGCTGGAAAATTATCTCCTGAAAAGAGAGGAAACTTTGCATAGCGAACTCTGGTTTGTTGGACAGTGATTGTATGGGTGTGCGTGCTCATGCATGTAGATACAGTACTCCCTTTATCGGACACGACTCCTTACTTATAGTGGTTAAGAATTTGGGTGGATTATCACTTTAATTAGGGATGTGATTTTTCCGGATTTTCCGACCTGAAAATGTGACCCACGTGAATCATGCAGATCCGTTAAAAAAATGTAAAGAGGGGAGGGGGGGTTGAGTCGAGTTGAGTCGTCTTGACAAGAAGATCGCCCCGACGCTGTTTCGGAACGTATTATTCAGGTATGTCAGGATCAGTGTTGCCAGCTCTCTCGCTGAGACACACGCTTTCACGTTCAGTCTCACGCTCTCACGCTGCCCAAACAATTCTCAGGCCAAAACACTGCGACAGCAACAGAAGAACAGGCGAGCGTACGTACCGTTGGTTACGTACTGTAACTCCCATTCTATGAGTATAGTCTCTTAAATTACTCTCTGTTTGGTCCGCGATATGTGCGCGTTGCTTACCGCCGTGTTGACAGCTGTTCTGGCAGAAAACCCTGCGCTGGAGCGCAGAAGGCGTTCAAGCAAGCGAGTGAGTGAGTGAGTGAGTGTGTGTTCATATTTGGCTGAGTGAGTGAAAGCTAAGTAGCTAAAATTACTAGCTAGTGTTTGCTTATCTGCTAAGTTAATAAGCTAGTTAACGTAGCCAGCTGTCAAAGTTAGTGCTAGTCTAGACACATGCTGACACACTTGGCTGTATGAATGGTTGCTTTTCAAGTAACGTTAATCCTTATGATTACTCTGATTACTGTGAATAACCACATTTAGATAATAGCTTGATTAAAGAGTTTACATGGTTCGTAGTAACGTGATTTCCCCAATAACCCTGGGTTTACATCGGTTAATTGGATACTTGATTAGTTATTTTGTAAGGGTGGCAGTGAGGACAGTAATGTTAGCTGTGTCTTTCTGCACTCCCGCTTCGGCTCTAGTTGTCTGCCTTGTGCAAAGCAGATTTTCACACAAATAACGTTAGTCAGACTGAATGTAAACATACACATTATTTTGATATTGATAACTTTATGTAATTAAATCACTATAAATAGTTTTGCTGCATTTCTATGTGAGACCAAATGAAGGGAATTGACAGACTATTACATTATGAAGATAACTACTTTTTTTTTTCATCATATACAGATTTATGGCCAGGCTAACACTGAACAGCCCTGAGGTTAAATCTATTAAATCTATTGTTAAAATAGGTTTAAATATGAAAAAATAAATCAAAACTATTTAAAAAAAAAAAAATGAATGTCCTGGGTCATAGTTTATCATCCATATGATAATTGTAGAACCGCCAACATATTTTTTTTTTTGGGGGGGGGCTCTGTTTCCTGCTTTTTTTGTCCTTTGCCAATCACATGCCTATTTAATACAGAAAGATTAGTTAGTAGCACATTTTATGATTGCTGTTACTTCAGTTACCAGCTGTCTAAACCTTGTATTAAAGAATAATTGCAGTTGATCGTCGATCTTATTCTTGTAGTTTTGGCCATCATCTCTATGAGGTATCATAACATTGTACTCCTCAAAGACTGCTGAGATCTGGGAATGTGACAACATTGTTACAGGGAAGTAACAAAAGCATTCAGATGATCAGACAGGTTGGAAACAAGCCACAGGTTTGTCAGGCCTGCTGCATGGTACTTGAAACATTGCTGTCTGTGGCTGCGCAGGACTGCACGTAAAACCCTGTCGATGATGACTAATTGGTCTGTGGTGCCCCAAGCGAATCACCTCCATTTCTGCCTCCTTCAAAAACACACCAGCAACCAGCTAATGTATTTTAAAAGAGGAGAAGGCGAAGAAGAAAACAACAACACACATGCTGCATAATGGTGATATGCAGCCATTGTAAAAGTTAAAAAAAAAAAAAACCTCATGTACAGCTTTTCTTGCCTTTGTCCACTTCAAGGGTGGCCTTCCTGTGCTGTAGATATGTCCACAGTGCCCACTACAGTGTCAGAGAGCAATGGCAACTCGAGTTCGGTCTGTAAACTCTGATGAAAGTTTACAACGGACAGTTTCAGTAATACTTTTACAGTTTGCCTTCATTTTGTCTTCCAAATAAGTTTGACTAACCTAAAAGTATGTTTTCGACCTGTCTGATCATCATCATCTGACTCCTTGGGTGTCTTGACCCATCAGACATTTGTTTAAGACCTTTGAAATTAACTTGGTGAGTGTAATAGACTAAAACTACAAAAATAAACCTGAAGTTGTAATAAACTGGAATTAACCTTTAATGGGCACGTCTACAGACCAAATCTACATCTTCTCAATAGATAGTTGGGGAACAAAGGATAACAATACTCACTATTAAACCTTAGAATGGTCTGGCTCTGGTTGCCGATCTGATCATCTGAATCATCCATCACTGTACAAAATGATGGAAATTCCATAAAAGGTATATTTTCCAGGAACTACTTTTTATCTGCAATCATGCTCCAATGTTATTGACTGATTGGAAGCTTGACGAGGGACAGACTGAACTCTTAGCACTGACTGTGTTAGATTCTGGAATTCGTGACATTACATTAACCCCTCTGGAATGTGTCACACACAGCCCTGCTTTGCTTTAAAGCAAGATGTGATGTGCGGGTTGTGATATTTTTGGATGGTCATCCACTGCTTCGCACAACAACTCATGGCTCATCTGTCATCTGCCTTCTTTTTTTGTAATGACTTCCAGTTTTCATTCTTCACCAATTGAGAGGAAATAGTTGGGTTTCTTGTCTTGCTTTTCCTCTCTTTTCTCTGTCTTGGGCTTTAACTGAAGTAAGAACCTTTCTCACTCATGTTACAGCTCAAAATGAACTGGGATTTTGTCTAAGTCTCACATATGTCTTCCTCCACTTTTCCTCCTCTTGAACCTGACTTCTTTTACTGTTTTGGCCATGGCTGACCCTACTCTGCTCTGTTACACATATTGATACATACAGTGTTTCCACTGGTAACGTTTTGCCGTCACAGCAAAAAAAAAACAATTACAAAAGAAAATAAACTATTTCGTGATCAATCATCTGATCCACTTCCTGAATACATTCATGGTTGTTGTTGCGGCCCAACATGTATCCAGTCAGGTCATCCTACAAGTTAACGGCACAATTTTTAGGAAAATGAGCTTACTCAGATATTTTCCAAGGAAAAGAAAAACAGACGAGGTAGGTAAACAGGGCAGGCATTTAGTTAGCTAGACTGTATGCCTATGTGCATAATATCTAGATATGTAACGTGATTGTATAGGTGCTGTTAGGCTGCAGGTGTGCTAACCTAGCTTGTTAAAAAAAAACTATCACTGAAAAATAACTATATTACCGTATATATTATATTTATTACCTCAACTGCAGAGGGTAACAGACAGGACTTTATTTGAAGCAGGCTTATATTAGAGACAGACCTTTATTTCTAATTATCTGTTTGATAAGTATATTGGTCATATTTTAGCATGAAGCTTCCTTCTTTTCTGATTTGCTCCTGTAAGCCCTGTTAAATTTTTGTTAAGGCATTATGCTATTAATACAAACACTTTTTGTATCTGTTTCAAATTAATAGTCCTGTAGCATGTCAGTGGACAGAATCCCTTCATTTTCAAACAAGGCTTTTATTGTGAGACATTTGTAGGACTGTGTTGTGGAAAATTCAGTGACTTACACGGTTCCGGAATGGTACTTAGCAATTGCCATCTTGTGGTACTCATACGTTACTGCAAAATACAGTTTGGCTGGGACATTAACACACATACACCCACAGTGACTGAAATATGACAATAACACTTTAGATGAGTAATCCAGAACAACAAAGTGTTGCAAATAGCATGATTATTTTGTTGAATTTATTAAATTAAGGAGATAGAAATGTACATTATGCTTAGTTGGCATGCACATTATATGACAGACACCTGGTGTTTTTTTTTCTTTTCGCCTGGCCTGTATTTGGGGCTGTTTTTTATTTGTTCGTGGCAACCAAGTCCTGACATTATTTTAGACCCGGCTTTTATTTGAGAAAATACAATTATTCATATAATTATTAAGTGTTTGTTTACCTTGATAGACAGAGAGGGTACATGGATCGAACATAGGGATGGAAGAGGACAGGAGACCCCCCACCCACCACTCCCCATAACATTGCCCCCACAGAAAACCTCTCGTTCCACAGGAAACACTGTACATCTATATTTTGTTATTCACATCATTCTCTCCTTTGATCTTTATTGTACTGAAATCCATTTTCAATGTTTTCTCCTTCCCTTTGCTCAAACCTGGCCTCCTGCTCAAACTTCTCTTCTGTTCCATCTGTTCTACATTTCCCCTTTGTTTTCCCCTCCTTTGTCTTCCCCTGCTCCTTCCATCCTCCTTCATACAGGTGGTGAGTCAGCGGTTCCCACAGAACAGCATTGGTGCGGTGGGCAGCGCTATGTTTCTGCGCTTCGTCAACCCAGCTATTGTGTCTCCCTATGAAGCTGGCATTTTGGACAAGAAGCCCCTGCCCAGGATAGAACGGGGTCTCAAACTCATGTCCAAGGTAAGGCTGGTGAATATGATGGTTTTATGATGCAACTGACTAGAGGGGAACTTGGTAAGGATTTTGAAACTGAATATTAAATCCTACTAATGTGTGTATGTGTATTTAAAAATGTTCACATAGGGCACAGTAAATCCACTAGATCACTCCATAGTAGTGGCTGATATGAAAACGTGTTACTGATGCTTATTTAGCAGACAACAGCAAAGCCAAGCTATGTGCCAGTTAATTTTGACCACTTTGACATAAGGGTATGAGGAATAATGGATAAAGGGCATAGTAAGAGTGGAAGGATGTGGAATTATGACTGCTGTCACAGTTAAATCCACTGTCGCCATTCAGTAGTGTTGAAACTAAATCCTAGTCTGAGTGTACAATTGGGTTGAATGCTAGGAAATGAGATCACAATATTTCCCAGGAAGTCTCACCAAAATCTACTCCCATTTCCTGGAAAGAATTCATGCCAAAGCCAGTGATTGTTAGCATGCATGTTCTTGTGTGTCTTGCTGTTTGCATACTGAAGAATATTGTATGTAGGGAACAAAGACTCCTTCTTCAAACCTGTTGCAAATTGTTGCACCTGTAGTCCGTCCTTGAAATGCAGTTATTGCGGTAATAAAATGGGATCAACGCTTCAGCTGCAGGTTACTTTTTATGCTACAATGGCAGCTTACAGTCCAGCTGTATTGTTTAGAATTGGTGTGAAGAAAGGGATAAATGGTAAATGGACCTCACTTATATAGCGCTTTTCTAACGGTTCCCTAAGGGGAGGGCAAACAGGGCAGGGCATTCAACAGGTTTAGTATGAAGTGCAATTTTGGTCCAAGGTCAATTCTCACCAGGTCAAAGTTACTGCATGCGACTGACACACCACACAGTATAACCTCAGGTCAGCCTAACATGGTCAAATACTACCCTAAACACTTGGGACACATCAAAACTAGTAACGTTGGGTGTGTTGGGTGCTGTACTATGTACGGATTTCAGAATGAAATAAAGGGTTTATGATAAATCAACGAAAGCAGCAATACGAAGAATAAAGATATACAAATAGAATGCTGAGCTGTGCGGGGGAACCAAGAGGTAGTTCAATTCAAAAAAGCGTAATTGGAATGCAAGTTTCAAAAACAATGTTGCCAAAGCATCAAAATACAATGTGTCCAAATATTTGGACAGTACACAGTTTATAATGTATTAGAATTAACAGCACGTATTGCACATTGGATAAATGAAAACTTGAACCTGTTGCACCTAATTTTTTAATACCTGTATCTCTGACCCATAAGGAGACGATGGTTTGGATTAGATATGATGGATTTAGCTTTCTGTGTGAGTTGCCTGCTAAAAATGTCAGACAGAAAAGGCTGCTGCTCACCAATGATTTTACTAGCTGTCTTGACAATGTTTCCCAGTTGATTCTTGTTTCAAACATTTAGATTACCATACAAACAAATCAGTGAGATTCTATGATGATCTGTAAAATAGTATTTGGTGTCTGTCAACATTAAAAACATTTCACATCAAAGCTCAATTTCTTATCAATGTAAGTGCCAAGGTACCTGTAGCGCTCTACAATTTCTATTTCATGTCCTTTAACAATGTTCTGGGAAGGTGGAAGTAATGTTTTTCGGAAATCAATAACCATATCTTTGGTTTTGGAAATGTTCAGTGCAAAATCACTGACCACAGGCCCATGTGATGACTCATTTCCATGAAGCAGACTGACAATCACTGACAATTATCTGCAAATTTAAGAATGTGCCTGTCCTTGTACAGACTTATACAGTTGTTGGTGTAGAGCAGGGGTTCTCAAACTTTTTCAGCCCGAGACCCAAAAAAGAAATGTGGTTTCTCCCCGGGACCCAAACTTACAAAAATACATCATAAATTGCCATAACATCTACATTTATAAACTACTAATGAACACAAAAACCACGAATGCCTTGAATGAGACAGAGAGGATATTATCATTAAAAATCACCACTCTCACTTGTTACCACTGCAACTTGTCAACTCTACTGTGAAGGCCATAATGCATGCATCCCTGAATATCTGTAGGTGGGTCGCGTTGCAACTCTTAATGAATGAATGTTCATATTGATTGTTGGTGGTCTTTCAGTTGCAATAAAAACTCCAGAGAGTATTGGATCCTGCCCGAGTGAGTTTGGCGAGGATCATACAAGCTCTGAACGGTAGCATACAAGGTCCACGAAACAATCACAAGTAATGCATCCATGCTTGAATCCCGAACAGCTTATACAGTTGGCGAGGACATGAAGGCACTTAACAATTCCGATTGGACTGAAACAACACTGTCACATAAACAAAATAACCAGCCAGTCAACGCTTGCCTCTGCTCCCGGTCGCTACAAGTGCCACGCCCCAGTACAATGATGGGATACTGCTAAGTACAAGTAGACAAGGTCATCAGTTGACTCAGTAATGTCAGTTACTTAGGAGGTGAAGGCCTAAATAGACGAGCAGTTAGGATTGTTTTTAATATGCTTGTTGTATTTTCCTATCTTTTCCTTTAGATTCTGCAGAGCATTGCAAACCATGTATTGTTTACAAAAGAAGAACACATGAGGCCTTTTAATGACTTTGTGAAGAGCAACTTTGATTCAGCCAGGAGGTAAGACAATTGCATGATGCTAACCACCCTCATTCAGTCTCTGAAAACAGTTATCCCCATCAGTCTGTTTTGTTCACATATAACAGCTAATAAACTGTGGACATTTTGTGTCACTTAAAATTACTTGTTTAAAAAACTATCCAATCTATAGTTTGGTTACAAGTGATGCTTTGGATAAAACTATGTCTGCTGCCCTCTGAAAGGGTTGAAACTAGAGGTTGTCATTGCTTCAAAGAAATGGACCCAAAACACTGTTTAACCGAAGCCAGTGTACATACATTTTCAGTAAGTAAATTAACACTTATTGTAATAATGAGTAAATCACACCAGCAATTAATTCTTTGTGTCATAAATGTCAGCTGCATTGTAATGAATGGATGAATTGGATATACATTTTTGCTATATCAATCTCCCACTTTTGTGATTAACCTTTGGAACGTTTGCTGGAACCTTTCTCATTTGACTAACTTTTGGGCTACTTTTTTTTTGTGGGTTGTTTCTGACCTGTAATTTCCTTTTGACAATTTCATCAACTTTAACTAGGTTATTTTAGTGTTCTCACAAAATTTGCAACCTTCTTTAAGTTCTTTATTTATCATGCGCAACAATTACAGTGAAGCAGTTGTTGGCAATTCAATTTTTGTTCTCAGGCCCCCTCAAACAATGCTCATACAAAATGTATAAAAGAAAATCACACAAGTAAAATGAGAAAAAGAGATTCTAAGACAATGTATAATATATATAAAATAAAATAAAATATATTCTAAAATATAATAGAGGTAGACAGGTGTACAGTAGTGATGAATTAATAATGTAGTGTAATGTAGACAGGTTGTGAAGTAATGTAGTAAAAGTATATGCTGAATGAGAACTGGTTATGGACAAGCAGTATACATACATACTTACATACATGCATACATACATACACACACACACACACACACACACACACACACACACAAACACACATATATATATATAGTGATGTGTGCAGATATATACATGCAATATATAAAATATTAATAATATTATAATTACCTGCACATCTGCACACCGGTTATGGACAGGTAGGATAAATATATATGCACAACCTACATATATATTAACTAGGGGTGTAACGGTACGTGTATTTGGCGTATTCGGGACAGGACGTTTGGTTTGGAATGCGATTTCCTCGGTTTGGTACACCGTGTGACCCAAACAATTATAGTCAAAATAGTTTATTTATCTCGACTACTCGCACACACGGAACAGAAAGAAGCTCTAGTTGTTGTTTATCAACTGTAGCATGCTAGTCGGCTTAGCCAGGTTAGTCAAGCTCATGTAGTGTCACTGCCATCCAAATAGCAAACACAAATGAGAGACCAGAGCTGGAGGATCCTCCCATGACATTTAGATCCACTGTATGGGAGCATTACTGTTTCCCTGTTAGGTACAGCGAAAATAGGCAGCGATTAGTGTCAAACTGTATGCCGAAATTGTTCAACTGAAGTCGGGTATGTCTGTTGATACACTTCAAACATGTAATTTACGACGGCATCACCCGAATGTGTCAATTAGTGGAGCAAGACAAGACTGGGATGCAAGTCCTTCTCCCCACAGCGTTCAGGCAGCCTCTCACTGCAGATTCAGACTGTGCCAAAGTAATAACTAGTGCTGCAGGAGTGTTTATCGCTGCAGATATGATTCAGTTTTATCTATATAGCACCGGAGAGGGAGAGAGAAAGAGAGAGAGAAAGCGAGAGAGCAGGAGGAAAGAGAACATACAGTAGCACAATGCACATAGAGATGTAAGATATGAGACCATACTCTGTCGTAGAGAATATAGAATTTAAACATATGGTCAAAGTGCTTGAGACCCGCTACAATGTGCCTTCATGTGTGCATTTTAGTCAGTCTGTTTAGTCAGTGCCTGTCCTGTATAAACAAGCGCAAGAAGCAGTTCAGGAATTATCAACAGGTCAGAGTCTTACAATGGAGCATTACTGACATTTGTGTTATTTATTTTCATTATTTATTTTTTCTTATTGACAATATGCCAGTATTTGAGTGCCTTAACTCTTAGAGTAAGAATTATGGCCAGTGAGCCACTGTTGAATGTTTACATTTTTCACACGACACAATTTGTTTTTTGACATTTTTTTGTTTTCCCTGCTGTACCAGAAACGCAGCAAACCATGAGCCCAACACCGAGATACATACCGAACCGTGAATTTTATGTACCGTTGCACCCCTAATATTAACTCACCCAGCTCACTGCCAAGCAGAAGATGTACTTCCTGCGCCTGCCTGCTGATCCAGTTCTACACAATAATCCAGTCTGTACTCTGCACATCCATCACTGTCTGGTTTGGTTCGGCCACTAAACAGGACAGGAACAGACTACAACCGACAATCAGGACTACAGAATACTTTGCACATTTCAAACACAGAGGCAATCCATAGTGCTTTACATAGGCAAAGAAAATCATTAGAATGTCATTCAAAACAATAAGAATAAAAGCAATTAAGATAGAATAAAATAAAATTCTAAAATTAGATAAAATGAAATAAAATACAGTTACAGTGTTGTAATAATTTCTAAGTTGCCAGTGCTACAAGGAAATAAAAGTGCATTAGAGAAACAAATCAAGCAAAGGCACAGGAAAACAACAGAGTTTTTAGATTTGAAAGTGGCTAAAGTTGGGGTGCATTTGAGATCATCAGAAAGTTGGTTCCATCTGTGTGCAGCATTGTAGCTAAAAGCAGCTTCACCCTGTTTGGTTCTGACTCGAGGTACAACCAGTTGACTGCTTCCTAAAGATCTAAGGATTTATATACCAGAAGCAGCACTTTGAAATCAATTCTATAAGTAACTGGAAGCTAGTGTAAAGATTTAAGAACAGCAGTTCTCTTGGTTCTCGTTAGAACTCTGGCAGCAGCGTTCTGAATGAGCTGAAGTTGTCTAACGGTCTTTTTGGGAAGACCAGACAAGAGGCCGTTGCAGCAGTCCACCCTGTTTGAAATGAAGGCATGAATGACTTTCTCTACATCTTGTCTGGACTTGAGAACTCTAATTCTTGTTATTTTTTTGAGATGATAAAATGCTGGTTTAGTTATTGCCTTGATGTGATCTCAGTCTATTAAAACACCAAGAGCAATAACTTTTTTCCTCCTTGTTGCCAAATACAATGATTTCTGTCTTGTCTATATATATATACTTACATTATTTATCTTATTTCAACTACTTGTATGTACATAATAGTTAAATGTTTATGTTTACCATTGTTCAGCTTTGTTGTGTGTGTGTGTGTGTGTATATGTGTTTATGTACACCGATCAGCCATAACATTATGACCACCTGCCTAATATTGTGTAGTTCCCCCTTTTGCCACCAAAACAGCCCTGACCCGTCGAGGCATAGACTCCACTAGACCTCTGAAGGTGTGCTGTGGTATCTGGCACCAAGACATTAGCAGCAGATCCTTTAAGTCCTGTAAATTGCAAGGTCAAAGCATCACACTGCCTCCGCCGGCTTGCCTTCTTCCCATAGTGCATCCTGGTGCCATGTCTTCTCCAGGTAAGCCCGGCCATCTACATGATGTAAAAGAAAACGTGACTCATCAGACCAGGCCACCTTCTTCCATTGCTCCGTGGTCCAGGTCTGATGCTCACGTGCCCATTGTAGGCACTTTCGGTGGTGGACAGGGGTCAGCATGGGCACCCTGACCGGTCTGCAGCTACGCAGCCCCATACGCAACAACCAGCATTAACTTTTTCAGCAATATGAGCTACAGTAGCTCTTCTATTGGATCAGACCACACGGGCCAGCCTTCCCTCCCCACGCGCAGCCTTGGCTGCCCATGACCCTGTCGCCGGTTCACCGGTTTTCCTTCCTTGAACCACTTTTGGTACGTACTGACCACTGCAGACCGGGAACACCCCACAAGAGCTGCAGTTTTGGAGATGCTCTGACCCAGTCATCTAGCCATCACAATTTGGCCCTTGTAAAAGTCGCTCACATCCTTACGCTTGCCCATTTTTCCTGCTTCCAACACATCAACTTCGAGGACAAAATGTTCACTTGCTGCCTAATATATCCCACCCACTGACGGGTGCCATTGTAACGAGATAATCAATGTTCTTCACTTCACCTGTCAGTGGCCATAATGTTATGGCTGATCGGTGTATATGTGTGTATATATATTATATGTGTTTTGACTAACTGCACAAAGCACTTTATGATGGTGGAAGTGAGTGCTACCGGGTGGTAGTCGTTCAGGGTTTTGGTCTTTTTGGGGACAGGGAAAATGGTGGTCTTCTTGAAACATGTGGGGACTACAGACTGGAGCAGTGACATGTTGAAAATGTCTGTGAAGACATTTGCCATTTAATTTACACACACCTTTAGAACTCGGCCAGGGATGCCATCAGGTCCAGGTGCCTTGCGTGGATTAATCCTTTTGAAGGATTTGCACACATCTGCCCTGGATATTACAAGTGGGCAGGGCCTTCGGTACCTCCTCAGCCAGGAAGTTGTTCTTCTCAAAGCGTGCATAGATTGTGTTCAGTTCATCTGGGAGAGATGCAGACATTATCTCAGCACTGCTGGTTTTCCTTTTGTAGTCTGTAATAATTCTTAGTCCAGACCACACATTTCTGCTGTTGGAGTCCTGGTAGTTAGACTCCACTTTGTCCCTTGCCTCTTAGCACTGCTAATAGCTCTCCAGAGCGCGTACCTGGACTTCCTGTATTTATCCAAATCCTCCTAGTTATAAGCATCGGTCTGTGCATTAAGTTTAGCACGGACGTCTCCCGTTAACCCAGGTCTTGATTCGGGAATGTTTGTACAGTAATCCTCGGTACAACATCATCGATGCATTTGCCAATGTAGCTAATGACCGCGTCCGTGTATGTGTCTGTTGTATTGAAACACACCACACTCTGTATTGCTGAAGCAGTGATATAAAGCTGAGTCGAGCTGAGTAGAACTGAGATGTGATCTGATTTGCAGAAGGGGGAGCAAGGGAGGGCCTTGTATCTGTCCCTGAAAATGTAAACATGGTCGAGTGTGTTGCCACCACGTGTAGGACAGCTGATGTGTTGGTGATATCTCGGCAGGACTTTCCTCAGGTTGGCGTTATTAAAATCCCCGGACACAATAAAAGCAGCCTCCGGCCAATTTTATTGTCGAGTCCTGGCGGCGAATGGCGAGCCCCTCAGGAACAATGGCCGAGTCCGGGATCGAAGGGTCGAGCCAGTTCTTAGTTTCCCGTTGAAAAGCCGTTCTGCTCCTGAGTTCATTCAGCTTATTATTCAGTGACTGGACATTTGCTAGAAGAATACATGGTAGAGGAGGCCGGTTTTCTCGTTTCCTCAGCCTGACCAGGACCCCAGCCTTGCGCTTGTCTCTTCTTTTTTCCAGGTACAGCAACAGGTAATCCCAGCCATGGATATTCCCTATTGTTCGTTGATCGTGGTGAAAAAGTGTTGTCTACCAATGATCTAATGTGCAAAAGCTGTATGATAGGGCTCGTTTTGGTGGTGCGCATGTTGTGAAAAAGACAAAAATAAATTACAAAATAAAAGGAGGAGCTCAAGATATGGCAGCTGTCCCAGGCGCCATCTTCTCATGTTAATGCCTAAGGTCACAAGTTAGAATGCTTTATGACAGCTGCTGTTCTTTAAGGTGTCCTGTGGAGTATTCCTTGTGGTGTACAACACCCCACAGAGTATCTCTAACTAAAGCAGTGTAGTGCCTGGTGTAGAGTACCTTCTCTCTGTAGGTTGAGTGTGCATTCTACTCTCTCCACCACAGGTTTTTCTTGGATATAGCATCTGACTCTCCGCCCAGCGACTCGGTCAACCACAGTCTGTCCTTCATCAGTGACGGCAATGTGCTGGCCCTCCACCGCCTGCTGTGGAACAACCAGGAGAGGATTGGCCAGTACCTCTCCAGTAACAGGTCAGGATAGTTTATTTGATGAAGCACAACACTAGTGTGTTCTGCTCTATGATCTCAATACTGAACTAATTCTTTAACACAAATAATTATTGTGAAATGATTCATTATGATCTTATTTCCAGAGACCACAAGGCCGTAGGCAGGCGACCTTTTGACAAGATGGCAACCCTGCTGGCCTACCTAGGACCTCCTGAACACAAACCTGTGGCTGACACTCACTGGTCCAGTCTCAACCTGACCAGCTCCAAGTTTGAGGAGTTCATGACCAGGTAGGATTTCTACCAGCCTGTAACATAATGTCTCTTCATGAACTTTTTTCTTAAGGTCCTCCATCCCAATACAAGCAAGTCACTCCAGTAGATTCTAAGTCTCTGCTGAGTTTCATCCTCTCGATTCATTCTGTAGCTGTAATATTTAATTTAGACAAATAGATTTTATTGTCCCCAAGAGTGAAATGTGTTTCCACATTGTGTGCAGGAGTCATGCCACACTGTATATTATATTGTTAGATGATGTTAGATATTGTTTAATCTTGGATGGGGTGACTTATATATCACTGATTATCAGCTGTCACACTCAGCCTACTCAGCTACGATGACTTCTTTTAATTGGAGTGTAGTTTTATGCACTTTATGAACCCTCAAAGGGAAATGTTTTTCACCTACTGCCTCATCAGTTGCTTAAAAGAGTGTGCGTCTGATTCATAATCTCAGTAAGATTTCAAAAATCTTTTTATTTTCTCTGTTGTCACTTCTCCGTATTCACTGTTTTCTGTTGCAGCACAGGCAGCATTCTGTCATATTCTGACTAAATTCAGCTTTTTGATGTCTGATTTGACCAAATAACTAAATTCTGGATTGCATTCTGAGAGACTAACAGTGAGACAAAATCCATTTTGGTTTTTGGTGTGATTGTGGTTTTTTGTAGCCTTCTGTTTCTAACTATATTACTCCTTGCATTAAAGAAAAACTGCTGGCTAATCAGCTGGCAAATGCTGTGCACTCCCAGTTACACTGTGGTTTATGTTCTCACTGATGATGGAAGATCTATGTTAATTTGCTACCGCTGTTGCTTTAAGATGTCCTCTAAAATTGGCTTGCTTGGGTCGGTCTGTTTTCTCTTTTGTTTTCTCCAAGCAGCAATCACCATGACTTGACTTCACATGACTGAAGTTAATGTCAACGTGCTTTTGTAGCTGCTGTTTTTCTAATGTTCACTACCCTTTGCACATAGATGGTTCCCTCCCATCTTTCTTAAAATCTGAAAAGTGATACTGAAGTTTTCTGTCGATATTCCAAGCTAAATGGGTATCTACAACTGAAAACAAAAGATATAACAATTTGTTAGCATTCAAAAACTATACCGTCTGAGACATTCTGTGAATTTGGCTTGCCGTTCATGGTTAGTTGTGACTGCCTTTCAGCAAGACACTGGTTTAAGAGTTGGAGTTGATCGCTGGGTACAACACTGCTCCTAAAAACATATTTACTTAATCTAAACTGGTAGGATTAGTTAAATTCTATGGACAAATATCCCCACTGGGATTAAAAATATAATGTAGTAATATAACAATATAATATAAAATATAATATAAGCGTACTCTAATAAAACCTAACCTATGATACAACAGCACAAAATCATAAACCCTGTCTAGGTGTGACTGATCCTCAGCTTTCTGCTTTGTTCTGTAGGCACCAGGTCCATGAAAAGGAGGAGTTCAAAGCCTTAAAGACACTCAACATCTTCTACCAGGCAGGAACCTCCAAGACTGGCAATCCAGTGTTCTACTACGTGGCCCGCAGGTAGGACCTGGGCATACATCTTATTCTCTGTCTGTGAGACAGCTTCCAACTTAGCTTTTTTTTTTTAAAGCTTACATGTAGTCTTTATTGTCTGGTTATTGCACCAGGCAATAACTAGACAATAAAGACTAGGCTTTTCAGTGCTTGATCATATTTATGCATTTTTCTGAACCACAACAGATAAGCTTACTGTGGAGAATGGTTGGCACTTATGTAAAGTATAGATATAACAAGTCCTCTGACCCATATGACCACATAGGTCGTTTGTTCCTTTCCTCTAATACGACCCGGACTTTGACGCTCTTTATGCTACCTCACTGGACTTCTGCCTTTGCTCCTGTCATAATTACTTTGGCCACCAGAGGTTGCCGTAAATACAAATGTAAATATGGGTCATAATAAGCTGCTGCACATATGACCTATGCAGACGTATTTTTGGGGAGGACAGTCTCACATATTACGCTGTAAATGGCCAAAAACATGCAAAACCATTATAACTATTAGATTGCTAGATGTGGAAGAGGACTGAAGTTTATAGACTAGTGATAACCCTGAACTCAGAAAGGCTTTTCTTCCTCAGGACTTCAGCAAGGCCAGTTTAGAATTTAGTTTGTGTTTCTGCATTCCCAATACAAGTGTAAAAGCAGTAAATGCAATGTATGTTGTACACACAGGGTTCGTACAAAGTCTTGAAAGTTTGGAAAAGGCTTAATTTTAACAGTTATATTTTCAAGGTTAGGAATATGCTTAAATTCGAATATATTCCTTGAAGAATGCTTGATTTGACATAATCTGGTGTTCCATCTACACAATCACTCATGTAAACCAAAAACCTTTTCATATTTGAAATAAAATGATCCTGTCATCATATTTGTTTTTTGTGTCCTGGCATTTATAGTAACATTTTAGTTACAATTTAGTTAGCATGTGATGATAAAGGCTTAGAGAGTCTGGAAATATTTGGTTTGAAAAGTGCTTGAATTTGACTCTTAAAAAGCTGTACGAACCCTGTACACAGTGACCAGAAAAATAAAAACCCTAGTACTGTGTGTAATGCAGTAAAATACAACAGTTCTGTAATAAATATGGTTGTGTTCTTGTATTAGTTTACATTGTAGTGTAAGGTGTTTCTAATATCTTTGCCCCTCCCTATATGAGCTCGACAAAATATTAAAAACAAACCTTTCAATATAATTTAGTCTAATACAATACCACCACAGCGATCTCTACAGCATCAGAACCTACTATAGAATTGAGTCAAACCACAAACAGCTACATTTTTAAGCAGAAAAGTTCATCCTTAACTTTGGAAATAGTGACAATCCCAACTCAGTGTCAACTCAGGAGTTTTTTCCAGACCTTTCAACAATGGATGTCCCGATCAAGTTTTTTTGGCCCCATCCCAATCCGAGTCCTTTAATATTGAGTATCTGCCCCATACCTAGTCCAATCTGATACTTCAACTAAATGTTGATTAAATATATATATTATATTCTATATTTTATATATATATATTCTTCCCTCACATATGATATTGGGTGTGAGTACAGACACACAAACCAGTTTCATTTTGGCCTGTTTTCAAGTTATTTACAGAGTTAACATTAATTAGCGTCAGCTGATATGACTTGCTGCCATCTTTTAACTGGTGAAAGGCTAAAGATTAGATTAGATTCAACTTTATTGTCATTGCACATGTCACAGGTACAAGGCAACGAAATGCAGATAGCATCTAACCAGAAGTGCATAAGCAGTAGAATAACATAATGAATATAAATATACAGGGTATATGAATATTTACAGTATATACGAAAGTATACATAAAGTGCAGAATGTGCGGTTTGAATGTACAGTAGTGCAATGGTATTATTTAGTGCAAGCAGATAAAAAAAAAAATAACTTAATAGTGCAGTGATGTCATTCAAGTTTGGTCCAAGGGGGTTGGTAAGTGTGTGTGTGTGTGTTGGGGGGAGACGTCAGGGGGCAGAGTTCAGCAGGGAGACAGCTGATGGGAAAAAGCTGTTCCTGAACCTGGTGGTTTTGGTCTGGAGACTCCTGTAGCGCCTCCCAGAGGGCAGGAGGGCAAACAGTTTGTGTGCTGGGTGGCAGGAGTCTTTTCTGATGTTCTTTGCTCTGAGAAGGCTCATTGTAGACTAAAAATGAGATGCTGCTACCTGAATGTTTTGTACACTGAGCTTTGCTAATTGGAGATAACAAACTCATTAGCATCGGGATTTAGAGGATCTGTGCATTTTGCCAGCCACTGTTTGAGTCGAGTTGAGTCGTCTTGACAAGAAGATCGCCCCGACGCTGTTTCAGAGCGTATTATTCAGGTATGTCAGGATCACAGCTCTCTCGCTGAGACACACGCTTTCACGTTCAGTCTCACGCTCTCACGCTGCCCAAACAATTCTCAGGCGAGCGTATGTACCGTTGGTTACGTACTGTAACCCCCATTCTATGAGTATAGTCTCTAAAATTACTCTCTGTTTGGTCCGCGATATGTGCGCGATGCTTATCGCCGTGTTGACAGCTGTTCTGGCAGAAAACCCTGTGCTGGAGCGCAGAAGGCGTTCAAGCAAGCTAGCTAGTGAGTGAGTGTGTGTTCATATTTGGCTGAGTGAGTGAAAGCTAAGTAGCTAAAATTACTAGCTAGTGTTTGCTTATCTGCTAAGTTAATAAGCTAGTTAACGTAGCCAGCTGTCAAAGTTAGTGCTAGTCTAGACACATGCAGCACTTGGCTGTATGAATGGTTGCTTTTCAAGTAACGTTAATCCTTATGATTACTCTGATTACTGTGAATAACCACATTTAGATAATAGCTTGATTAAAGAGTTTACATGGTTCGTAGTAACGTGATTTCCCCAATAACCCTGGGTTTACATCGGTTAATTGGATACTTGATTAGTTATTTTGTAAGGGTGGCAGTGAGGACAGTAATGTTAGCTGTGTCTTTCTGCACTCCCGCTTCGGCTCTAGTTGTCTGCCTTGTGCAAAGCAGATTTTTACACAAATAACGTTAGTCAGACTGAATGTAAACATACACATTATTTTGATATTGGTAACTTTATGTAATTAAAGCACTATACATAGTTTTGCTGCATTTCTATGTGAGACCAAATGAAGGGAATTGACAGACTACTACATTCTGAAGATAATTACTTTTTCTTTTTCCTGCTTTTTTGTCCTTTGCCAATCACATGCCTATGTCATAGACAGTCACAGACAACTTAGTTGTCATGGTGATGCATCTATTAATGTCAATAGATGTCAGAATGTTAAATGAGTCATGTTGAACTAGAAAAGCTGCCAAGTAGACCTTGAGTTGGGATTTTTATTGTCAAGGTAACTTTGGAGTTTTAACAAAAAATCACATTGCATGACATGTTTATTTTTTTAGGTCACTCAGTGTATGTTCACACTTCTTTCGTGTTAGTATGGTTGTCTTAAAATAGTCTTCAGCAGATCTGGTCAACTTTGTTTTGTCTAAGCTGACAGTTTGTTAATGTGGTTGTGCTTTTTGATCACTGAAGAAAGAGAGGTACTGTATATGTCTGTTTGAAGAACTTTTACTAGCCATACCAGTTTGATGAAACATACTCTGTGGTGTAATATGTGGAATTTCCGGGATGTTGACACACCTATCAACGGATCACCTATCAATTAATTCTTAAATTCATTCTTATTAAATCTACCCCTGTAGCAAAGCAGAAGCAGTGAAACTCCACTGTAATGGCTGGAATTCACATTAAGCTTTCAGTATAAAGCAGGGAAATGTATTAGTCTTCTGTTAATTACCAATAATGTTATTTCTTATGTTTTCTGTTTGGGTACACACTAGACAGACATTTTGGTCGGTACTCTGCAACAAAGATGTTGGCAAGTTTGCCCAGAAGGGCTATGATAAGGCCTCAGAGAAAGAACCCTTATAAAAGCCATGCGGTATGGCTGATTAACATGGTACTTTGTACTACATATTATGCATTTGCTGATAGTGAACACCTTCACCAGGAGTTCTGATCCTATATTTTTTTCTACCATTTTGGATCTTGGAAAACCTTTGAAAAATCGTACCTTAAATTTTAGGTTAGAAAAATCCATACTTTTTTATTAGCATTTGGTCCATTTTTATTTAGTGTTGTGAAAGGCTAATCAGTCAGTCCATCAATGACCAAGTGTCAACCTATGTTTTTATTCATATGATAGTTATATTCATAGATTTGAAACGCAGTTTTAGTAATGGTTGCAAAAGTTGCACGTTTTTGTTTTTTTTTTAGATTTGAAGAAAATAGACTGCTGAACTTTTTCTATGAGTGATAGGTTGTAGACCCACAGTGCTTCAGCTGTCTTCTGTTCAGTCCAGTGAATCACACGTAGACTGGTGTAATGAAAATGTGGAAAGGAGTGATAAAAAATGTGTAGAAAGTAAGGCTGTGCACCACTCTGCCCTTTTTTCTTTTTTGCTGAATTCTTGTGAGGTTGGCCTTACAACTCTTGATCTGGACCTTCTTTTACTGCTGTCCAGTGTAATTGCCACTGCAACTGACAGTGCTGCCAGGAACCATGCAGGAGGCTAGCTCTTTATCACATTTTTTTCAGTTAGGGTAAGGGAATACTAAATATATTGCTAGCCCACTTTTGAATGGACTGTTTAATGGTCTTGCAGTAAAAAAAAGCAGCACCAACATTATGATTAAGAAACACAGTCACAGCTTACTAAATATGACACAAAAATAAAATAATGTGATGTAATAAACCTTTGACAGGTATACAAAACAGTTCTAGCCTTTGCTGAAATTTTGATGGGCCATCTTAGGGCCTGTCCACATAGCGTTTTTTTCTGCCAGAAAAGCACTGGCAGGGCGCTGGTGCCTGTGTCCACATAGCATTTTTTTCTGGCGTTTTTCTGGCAGAGCACTGGAATGAAGCACTTGTGCGGTGAGAGAAAAAAACGCTGCACGTGGATTTTGTTTCTATGACAATAACAATATCTTAATGCCACGTTAAGGGGGTGACTACACAGCTAACAATAAGCTTACAACGCATAGGTGATAAAAGCACAGCACAAGCACTCTGCTTGACCTATCATAAAGCTCAGGATAGACAGACACGGCCAGAACAAGTTTCTCCTCCATTTTCTTGGTTACCAAGGTGATGAGGCCAATCTAATATAGGATTGGTTGCCTGAAACAAAGTGCCGGTGACGACATCAGTGCCTTTCTGAAAAGTTCAGAGATTTTCAACTAGAAGCATGCGGCCGCATGCGCTCGCTTCTCATTGTGAATAATTGAAAAAAGACGCTGGCGCTCAGAAAAAAACGCTATGTTGACACAGGCCCTTACTCTGTCTTTTCAATGTGATTATTTGTTTCTTCTTGGAGTTTATTTTTTTGCATACTGTATTACATCATAGGGGATTCACTGCATTGTACTGTTGTAATTCATAGAATTTCTGTTATTTTTTATTAAATTTACATGGCAGACAGAAACACCTATAACTGTTATTTGAATTCCTATTTTATTCTTTTACTTAACTAGCCCTTTATTGGTAACTTTTTTCCCTATTAGGCAGTAACAGTCGCAACAGTTTTTACAAGGGAAATGAAAATGGAGGTGCTAAGTGGAGTTACTTGGTCATACATTCACTGTCCAAAATAATCCAGTAAGTAGTGTATTCTGTATCCAGTAAAGGTGATCAGAAGGTGTTGAATGCTGTCGTCAAGACTAAAATAGTCAGGGTGACAGTTTGAGTCTCGACTAGGAGTCCGTGACATTTATTCCGTGAGTTAGCTACTTTGGGCTTCTTCGTTGAAGACGGGCTTGCTGTTGTGCTTGTGTGTGTGGAGAAACTGTCAAAACTTGTGGAAGACGTCCAGACAAACACCATTTGGTCCCCAGATTCATTCATTCCTCTTTTGTCCTGATATATTCCTGTCTCGAAAAGTGAAGATTTCACTTGGTAACTTGACGTGACCTCTGCAGTCCTTGCAGGTGACTGACCATCATGCCTTTCGCCTCTGCTATTAACCCAGAGTGGTGGCTCTGTGAACAGCGCAGAGTGCCACTCCCTCCCTGGTGTTGCCAGATGGCTTTGCCCACAGATGGGTCTTGTATAACAGGGGCAACCTAAGACAGTCGCACGGGTCTGCTCAGCCCATCTCAGGAGCCTCGTTATGTTTTCTTCGTCTTCACAAGCCCAGGGGTTATCCCCAAGAGTCATCACCTCCAGCCCCGTCAGCTTATCAAAGATTCCTTCAGACAACCAGGAGAAGCGATTAGCATGCAAAAAGAACTGAGCCAGCCTTGGCAGCCGATCCAATGATCCAGACAGGATCTGCGCTAGATAGTTATGTGACAAATCAATGCTCTCCAAGTTGTGTGGCATATTGGTGGGCACAGTCCAAAACCTGTTGTGACTGAGGTTGAGAGCTTGGAGACTCGGCAGCGTGTTGTTGATGAAGACCACTCTCTCCAGCTCATTGTCCGAAAGGTCAAGTACTTTCAGGTTCCAGTGGTAAGCCGTGTCATTTTTGTCCAGTGAGCGTAGATGGTTCCCCGCTGCTCGGATGTCCCACAGAGACCGCGGCAAGGAGGGGGGCAGACTCTCCAGGCGGTTGTAGGACAGGTCCAGGGTTCGCAGGTGGGCATAGTGGCTGAGCTGGCTGTCCAGACCCTGCAAGCTGTCAGAGGAGCGTTAATATTTAAAAAACACATTTATATGTACAGTCAACAAGTTTGCTTTTATTCTGACACTGCTGACATTGTGTTTAGAGAGCTCCTACTGAGGAAATAACAATAAAAAAAACATTTTATTACAAGCCTAATCATAGAAGCAGGTAAACTGTAAATGTAACTTATGCTGAACAAAAGTGAGAACTATGGGATAATGGGAAATGCTAAAATGTAGTGTAACTGTAGAAGCGTTAAAGTCAGCAAATTGACTCAGTAATGTCAGTTACACAGCATTGTCTACCTCAAGACCTAGAAAGGTATGACCAGTTATTATTACTAATGAGTTCAACTTTTCTTTTTTAATATGGAGAAAGAGTTGTTACTTCTTTCAAAAGTTCCATAGATGCACTTGAATGCTTCCCCATTACGGTATATATTTTGTTATCATCCTGACACTTTACACTGCAAGTGTGAATGCATTTGATAAAATAATGAGCTGCTCTCTTCTCTCTATTTTATCTGGGTCAGCTACATATTTTTAACTGCATGCTGTGACCTTCAGAGCACCACAGTATTATTTGAGTCAACATAGTTAGCTTGCATTCAGTCATTAGGTAGTATTGATCAAAATTAAATAGAAAAAAGTACTACATACAAATGTCCCTGAAGATTTTATTGATAGGGAGGCAAGGAAGTTCAGATTTTTTACCTAACAAGCTGTTACCATCCACACACTGGCCAAATATCTCTTCTTTCTAACCCTAATGCCAACCTCTAAGAAAATAATATATTTTTGGGGTCCTGCTTTATGGCTGTAGAACTAACTTACCTTCTGTTACCTCGTACATGCACAGAAATCCAATAATTGTCAAAGGTCTGTAACTAAATTACATTACAGAGCTGCAGCTGCTTACCTATTAAAAGAAAGGTTGAGAAAGCGAATGTTGTGCTGCAGACCAGGTGGTAGTTTGGTTAGGCCTCGTGAGGAGCAGTCCACCACGCGGTGACCCCAGCTGCAGGAGCACACAGGGGGGCAGATAGACAGCACCCAACCTCCCAGCAGCCCACACAGCAGCAGGAGGAGCAGACAGAGCAGAGAGGCAGAGCAGGCAGGCATGGTCAGGACTCTAGAGAATGAGAGAGAAGAGAAGTGTTAAATAAAAGGTTTGGCATCTTGAGCTGATTGTAGGCAAAGAAAATGATGGAAAAAGGTAGAAAAGCTTTACACCGTTTCATGTGTAATAGATTTGATTTTCCATATGTATTATGGTAACTCCAGTATTGTAAATTGTTTCATTTAAATTCTGCCCGTTCTTAGTGTAGAGTCCAATTTTGATACTCTTATGTGAAAACTGTATTTCTTAAATGTATCCCATTGCTTGTCAGGGGTCCAGATAATCCTCTGGTGTGCTAGGTTTAGAATTGTTTTAGTCAAGTACTAAGTATTCTCCATCTCTCTCATTGCCCAGCTAGCTCAAACACAGGGAAATGCATAGTATTCAAGTTTAAAGTGTATGCTTACATTGCTTCAGACATACTATAGTTTGTTCGTAGCACAGTGTCCATGCCAGTACAAATTACTATTCATGTCCGCTTCAAATTATATCAATTCAGTGACACAAAGTACAAGCTAGGGTTGAATGCTAGAATATTTCCATACAGCATTGTGTAAGAATGCATTGCTTTTCTGAAATGCATTCTTATGTCAGACAGTTGTACTTTGCGTTTAGTGCTAATTAGCAAATGTTGGTATATTGATCACAGTTAACATTACCTGCTAAACTGCAGCATGTTAACATTGTCATTGTGAGAATGTTAGAATGCTGATTTTAGCATTTAGCTCAAAGAACCGCTGTGCCTAAGTACAGCCTCACTAGACTCTCAGTCGCATTGTAGTTTTATCCAGTGAGGGAAAAAGGGTGAGCCACAGTGGTGGAGTTGTTGTGGACTGTTAGAAAGTTTTGTTGCTTTTCTAAAATGTGACTATAACATGTTGCTAGCTGCCTGGTAGGCCAGCCCAAGGTTTTTCTTGTTTTTACATTTTGTCTTCTGCACTGTTTTTGTTTAAAATTAGGTTACATTTATGCGGTCTACTATTTTTCATGATCTTGTCTTTGGGAATCCTCGACTGTGCCCTGACAATCAACCTTTTCAGCATTATTTGGGCATTGCACACGCTCAGATAAAGTTCTGGACGTAGAACCGGAGTTCTCACCAAACTTCAACTTGCAATCTCAATAATTTGTTTGAGACTTTCAAAACTGAGGCTACAATCCTGCAGTAGCTGAGCTATATGAATAATGTGAGCCTTGAGCTGTCATCATCATGTAATACCACTGATAGTGTGTATTATTGAATTAACAGTTTGAGAACAATTAGCCTTTGATGCATGTGAACTGCAGCAGTAATGGAGAGCAGTCTTATTATTTTGAATGTCAATAAATCATTTCAAACCCAGACTATCCATCTGACTTTCCTGTCAGGACCAGTCCTGTTCTAAAGTTTTATTTGTGAGACAGATAGCTTAGCTTTCTGCTCCTGATGCATTTTTATAAGGGTGCTAGTCATCCTGAGTGCCAACCGGCTTGAAGCTCTGCCAGAGGGACTGTAGCTCAAGAGTGCTGCAATGACACTCAGTTCATTCAGGAAGATACACTGACTATGAGTCTGCAACTGCAGATGTTCTGAGCTTATGACTAAAGGTCCATGTGTGTTTGTGTTTTCAAAGACAGGACTGTGGGACATGTTAACACCCTTGGAATGTGTTCCAGAAATTTCCTCATGCCATTGTGTTATTCGGTTGATTGTGGCAGTTGATGCTCTGCCGTGATTGTACCTTAAATCAATAATTCCTCTGTGTGTCTGTTTCAATGCTGTAATATTACTTTTGTCGATGCCTCCATGGAATACTAAAAGGAAAAATCTGCATAATGACAGAGCAGGGAGTAGTTTCCTCATGAGCCAGCACAACATTGCACTGTAGTTTACTGCATTAACA
Organism: Macquaria ambigua; assembly: GCA_008360985.2. NCBI lineage: Eukaryota > Metazoa > Chordata > Actinopteri > Centrarchiformes > Percichthyidae > Macquaria > Macquaria ambigua. Next base: position 31,531 of record VMKM01002660.1, on the reverse strand, counting down.
GGATTCAGAATGAAATGGCTCACTGCCCTTCCCATCAGGTGTATATAGGTTGTACGTTTTTCCTTATCTTTCCATTTCAAATCACTCACCTCATCCTTTCTAATGCTCGTCTGTCATCTCTCCCTTTCTCCTGTTGTCGTCTCCTCCTCCAGCTCCAGCTGTTTTGTTTTTCCTTGTGCTTTATTGGTTCTTTGCTGGTGGAAGGTAGTAGTCTCAAGCTCTTTTTTCTGGCTGTTGTGGCGTGGCACTAAACATGCTGCCTGCTAGCGCTGGCCCCCATCCTGATAACCGCTCTGCAGGCTCCCGATGCAGCTAGAGGTCTGGGTTAGGAGAAGGAGAGATGCATAGAGGGGAGGGAGAGAGTGAGACAGAGAGAATTGCAGCAGCCCACTCTGCTGCTGATGAGGCTGGAGTGGTGTGTGTGTGTGTGTCTGTGTGCTGACAACAGCATGCTTCACAGCAGCAGCGCTCTCTCTCTCTCTCTCTCTCTCTCTCTCCCCCTCTCCCCCTCCCTCCCTCTCCCCCTCCCCCTCTCCCTCCCTCTCTCTCTCTCTCGTGCGCATGCGTTTTTATACACACTTTATATTAACAATGGATAAAATTACTATGTGTAATGTCAAAGGTGTCACTCCTACGAGCCCACAAAGAATTATTACCAACTGTCCAGTTCTTCTTGCCTCTGCAGAGCCTTTTAGCTCATTGTTTTTGATTTTACAGCATACTGTTTTGGTTTGGTGTTTCTGCTATCATCAGCCTTGTTTCCAGCTGCAGCAAGGCAGCTGTTTTCAGCAAACAAGCTCTAGTACTACCTGGATTAAAGCGGCTATAGTGGATACTTTTATAATTCCAATATATGAAATGACAATGTGAAAACAATGTGAAAGGGGTCTACGGTAGTGGTGAGCCTATAGAGAATTATCAGCTCAATCTTCAGCTCCCCTCAGTTTTACGGAGTTTTATAGTGAGTTTCAGCCCATTGTTCTGCAACTTTCATAGTGTCGTTTTCTGCTGCAGCAGGCAGCTGATTTAAAAAAAAAAAAAAAAAGCATGAGCCATTGCTGGAGACTTCCTGAATGTAATCATCACAATTATTTTATAACCATATAAACCATATAACTAAAACATTGAAAGCAAATTGAGGCTACACTTACATCTAATGTGCATTATATTGTAATGAAAATGCACTATAGTAGGTTTAAGCTTTTAATGAAAACAACCTTAAATTGAGACTTATTGTTTAAAATATATTGTTATTGCAGTAGACATTATATAATCACTGTCCTAGAACAACCAAACACATGATGGTACTCCAGGATGAAGGTTTTCTGCCCTGTATTGTCTGACAGTAGCACATGATTTTAACCAGTTTTGTTGGCTTATGGCCAGTGCTAACAGGGTGAATCAGAATGTAAACAGAGGGCCAGGTCATGGGCTACTGTCAGGCCGGTACATGTTTATTAGTAAAATGACTAATAAGTATGACTACCACTTAGGCTGAAGTAAAATAGCTGAATAAATATGATTGCAGTGAAGTCATTTACTTTGTCCTTGGTCTGCCAGGTTTTAATATTTTTAATAGTTAAACTCATTTGAGGCAACCAGTTAATGTACAGCTATAGAATTATTTGGTATTTAGTTTTTAATGTGACATCCAAAACCACAACCACTTTTTTTTTTGGTTAACATTCAGAATTTTCTTCAGATACAACAAAAGAAACACAAAACAAATTTAAAAATATACAGATGTACATTTACAGAACTTTTAACAAAAGCTTTATGATCAGGATTGTTACCAACTTACCAACAACTAGAGTAAATACACTTAAGTACTATTCCCATGACTCATAGCCTAGAAATGGCACATTATGAATCACATTGGACAGAGCAGTTGATATGAAACCTACCCTAACCCACTGAAGCACTGATCAGTACCCCCTTCCCATCTTTCACTTCTACTTCTTTCTAATGTGCCCTTAATTGCAAATTAAACTAAAAAGACCTGGATCCAGATTCACACCAAAGAATCATCACATGTTCCTTTGTCCATGTTCATTTTCCACCCAATTTAATTGAGATCCGTTATCAGTTTTTCCCGTTATCTTGCTAACAAATAGGCTGATGGATGGCCTTTATTTCTAAAGGCTAACAAAACAGTGAATCCACCTGTAATAGGTTTGTTGTCCCCTACATTTTCATTTTGTGTAGTTGATTTTAGTGTGTTTTGTTGTCTTACAAAGCCTCATATGAGTAGTCCATTTCTGTTTCCAGTATAAAGACTCTAACAGTCAGCAGTAGGCACAGCTGGGAGCTGAAAAGTGCTGAGCCTGGGGAAGATGGAAGGTGTGGCTGACAGTCCTGTAGCCCGTGGTTTCTGTTTTATGATGGTGGTACCCACACTTACACTGGCACACAAGATGAGCAAAACTCTCTTGTAAGCAGACAGTCTGTAATAGAGTTTATTTATAGACACAAGCCTCCCAAAATAGTGTCAATTATGACTAATTTGTAAGTAAGATACTGAGAAATTTGCTTTGCTTGCATTTTTCTGAAAGTTTTGAAACATCTTTTTTGAGTGAATATTTTTACTGTGTATTTATGTCTTCTGGTGTCTAACTTTATTGTTTTTTCTTTTTTTAAAAGAATGTATCCACACTGCGCCACTTCAGCCAGTGCATCACCAGAAAAAATATCCCTCAAAGAATTTACTATTACCCAAATTTGATGGCTGAGATAAGGCTATACAATATCGCACACCACTGGATGTGTAATGAACTGCAATAAACTTGAGCTTGTGTGCTTTGATTACCCGCTATGAAACATTACCCTCTTCCATTTTATAATGCCTAGTCTTACTTCTGCGTTTATTTTGGTGGAAGTAACGCAAAAGTAGTGTAATCAGTAACACATTACTGTACACAGACAGTAATATTGTAAAGTAACGTATTACTTTCAAATGGAAGTAACTAGTAATATGTAATATATTACATTTTGAAAGTAACTTGCCCAACACTGCTTATGACTCTAACAGTGCCCTGTGCATCACACATGATTGAGGATTTGAAAATGTGAAAAAACTTTTCTTTCTACTGTTAATGATGTAGTTTAAAATCTTGTGGGTATTTTATGACATTTTTCTTTCTTTAATTGTGATCTTCTGTGTTAATATTATACCGCTACATTAGTAGAGACCTAGATAAACATCACTTCTTTCTTGTTATGATTTCCTCAAACTATAACAAGTTAGTCAGTTTCCTGTGTTCTCAGTCACAGTTTTTGCTGCCTAGAAACCAATGAAAGTGGATGCATTGGTGGGGGGTTGGGGATTAAGTTCACTTAAGGTTGCCCATGGTCATCACTCAGTTGTGCCAGAGCATTTTCCACAGCTCCAGATAAAGTAGGGGGATTTGCAGGATGGTCTTGACTGGTGTTTGCAACCTCAGATTATTTGTGGACAGCAGGTTGTTCGCTTAGGACATTAAGACGGGTTTCAACACTCTCTGGAGCATCTCCTTTGCTTTGCATTTCTGGAACAACTACAGCAGTTCCGTTGCTTTCTTGTACATCAATTCCATCTACATCTTGACCAAATCTACTCCCTTGATGTTTATCTCCAAATGTAGTACCTGGTGTCATGTCTTCTAACTCCTCATCTGTTTCTGGGAGCAAGGACAACCTTTTGGACAGCCTCTGAGGCAGGAAGCTGGAGAGAGAAATTCGGTTAGATGACCTCAGTGTTACCTGGGCATTGTCAGCTCCACCCTCTAGAAATGGTGAAGGACCGGCCCAGTCTCTAGTTGTTATCTGCTGCCTCTGAAGCTTTCGTTTCTTTATATAGATGACCAGGAATCCTACCATCATTAATACCAGGGCCCCACCTATTAGTCCTGCCACTGCTTTACTGTGGTTTGTTCCCTTTTTGGACTTTGCATTTTTTTCTGGAGGATCTTGACTTTTCTTTGCCTTGGTAATGTGGATAAATGGTGTTGTTGTTGTGGCCATTGAAGTTTTGTATAAACCAGTGGACTGCGTAGCATAACCACCTGTGACTGGCCTTGCACTTGTAGACTTGTTTTTAACAGGTTTGTCAGATACGGTTGTAGTAGAGATGAGGTTTGTAGACTGTGTTGGATGTGTAGATGGATAGGTAATTTTATCACTGGTGAGTTGGGAGGTTGATGTCTTTCCTGTGTCTTGGCTTTGGGTAGACCTGCTTAGCATTGGAGGTACTCTTGTAGTTGTGGTTGGGTTGCTGCCTTGACTGGTTACCACCATTGTTGCTGATGTGACTTTGTCCTTCTTGTTACTTTGTACTTCTGTCATGGACTTCATGGCTATTGTTGAGCTGTTTAACTGAGATGATATGGGACTGGGAGTTGCTGCTGTTTGAATATTTGGTAAGAATGTCTTAGAAGGCGTTGTTCGAGTTGTTTGCAGTGAAGGTTCAGTGCTGGGTTTTTTAGTTTTTTCCTCTGTTGGATTTACATCAGCTATGATAGACTGTGTGACGTTATGACCTGAGACTTCTGAGAGTGGATTTAAGCTGGAAGCCTCCTTTGTTGTCTTCTTGTCGTGAGTGAACTTATTTCCTTCCTCACCTGTCATCACATTAGTGAAGTTGTGATTCTGGCCAGATGTCACTGACATGCTTGCTGTCAGTGGCAGCAGCCATATGAAAATTAGGCTTACGAAGTTGATGGTCATTGTTTTCTTCCGTCTTCTGGTGGGTTGCTGTGCTTTTGTAGCTAGAGCAGAGGAAGAGGAAGTTATTTTATCAGAGATGCACAGCATACAATCTAAAGCAGTGCCCTCTGATGAGGAAATAGTTGAAGGGCGTTTAAGCAAAAAAGGGACAGTGTTGTGAAATGTAACTGGTGTTGCATCGTTTCCTCAAAATGCAACTCTAAATAGGCATATGTTCCAAGCCTACATACTGGGTATATTTAAAGCACTACAGTCAAAAGTTTCTCTTTGGTTACATTTTACAATATTAAAATATCTTAAACTAAAGGAGCTTTTCAGTTTAGTCAAGAAAGTAAAAGCTTGCTTTGATAAATTTTTTGGTTTGTTGTTTTTTATCAGTTTCATCATTATCATTTCTCAGTCACAAATCACTCCAAGGTGCTTTAGTTGTCATTGTCACCCTTAAGTTGTGGTGGTGGGACTGTTTCAATCCATCAAATATATACAAGTTGTCTGTATATAGATTCGTTATCCTTGGCCGTTTTAATACATTTTTGTGTGGACACTTCGCCCCATTTTTTGGCTCTAGCATCAATCCAAAGCACTCAATATATTAGGTGGATCTAAGGCTACATTAATAATTCAAATTATTAAAATGTACTTACCAATGACTTTACACAGATAACTTCAGTAAACCATTAGCTGTGTCACTCCAGGATGTATTAAAGGTTCAATAGTTGTAGGATCTTATGCCGTTGCAGCGCAATGTGCCTTGAATTAAAGCAGGAACTAGGGGCATTGAGGGCTCCTCACTGTTGAAATGTTGAGACTGATTCTTGCCTAATTTACAGGAAGTGTGACATGTGAAACTGATAACCCTATGCAGTCTTAGTCTGCTGTGCTAAACATAGCAGTTCATGTTTCACACCAAAGCCTTACTATACTAAAACATATTTAACAAAACAATTGTACAGAATTGAACTGAATTTACATCTGTAAAAATCCAGTATATCCAGTAACTTGACTTTAATGATCTCCAAGTCAAAAGAATTTAAACATGTACTGTGCACATAGGCCATGTACAGCACATACTACATGTTAAGGTCCTTGCAGCCATTAAATTCAGCTCACTCGGAGCTCTTAATTCTGTTGAGTCATCCACCATGGTGACCAGAGCAATGGATGCACATCCATGTTCAGGGTCTATGGAGCTGCCATTTCAGATAGGCATTTGAACATGGACATGACTCACTTTTTTAAAATGTGCTCAGTTACTGAACCCTGCAGAAATCAAACACATGCCATAAAGTCTTCCTCTCCTTTTCATGTCAACCAAGCCATCAAGTTGTCAGCTTTCAACCCTGCAGATCCCACTAATGGAGGCAGAGGAACCAATAAGGCTGCTGTGCCCCATGAGGGCCACCTTGCTCTTTGTTTACAATTCCAAGGATTATGAGTGAGGCACATCTAAACCAATACCAATGTGTCACTGCATTTTGGATGTGTTTTTACATATACATATGATTTTTCATAAGAAACTTTCTGTTTACTCTGCACTGAACCTGTCTGGGTAAAGGCACAATGAGATCACATAAAAATAAGCTTACACATCTTAAACCAAACAAACTGTTAAGCAGTTCCTTAGCATGTGATATGACTAGAGCTCTTCATAGTGAGACAGTGTTAAGGTTGACAATACTTTTGTGTCTGCTCAGACACATTAGACCAAGAGTCTACAAGCTTTAGTTCATGCAGTCAAAGATTAACCTCAATCTAATTCAGCCACACCCAGTCTTAAGGCCAGAGGAGCCGCCTTAACTGTATTTATTTACAATTGCAACCCCCCAAACCTCTGTGTTACTACAGGTGTTTTCACATTTAGTCATGCACAGTGAATAATACAGTTTATTTCTGCTTACCACACCTTCAATACCTTAGTATGTACCGTCTGACTAATCATTTCTTACAATTATGCTTCAACTATACACTCCCTAAAGAAACCAATATAAATGTAGGGATAGTGATTTGAATTATGAATATTGATTTGAAGCACAAGACATGGACACAATGCAAAAATCCATTTATTTAAAACCTGACATTTTAACAGGCTCTTTTTCATGTACAGAAGAGTTATAAAATAACAGTAGTATTAGAAAGTCTGCAGTACAGATAATAGATCATAGACAGCTAAAGCAAAGTTCAACAGAGATTTATTAATACAACAAGGACTGTTAACAGACATTGCACCCAAATTTCTGACTATCATTTCAACATGGCTTTGGCAGCACATGAGGTCCCTGGTGTGAGATCTAGGAATAGATCTTGGAATCTCTTTGATATTTTAAAAGTGTGTTGATCTACTTTTTGTTGGTCTACATTTTTGTCTATTTCTTAAATTATTATGTCCACTCGGTTATGTTGTAAAACACGAAAAATTAGCCTAATCAAGCAGTCTTACACTAAGTATTGAATTTGTTGAGCAAGTGTGTAAAAATATGGAGCATGTCAGATGTTTAAAAGTTATACACAACTAATTCTCCTGAAACATTTCATGAGAAATGTACACATCACTCTTCTTAAACTATTTATTTCTTGTTTCTGACAATAAGTTGACCTCTTTGCTGCATTACTCTTGACCAAAGACTTGACCAGGAAGTACAGTGGAGTTGTACAGTCAGCTGCACTATTTTTATCACAAAAACTTTCAACTATTTCAACTAAAGTATTTGTAATTCTAAATAGAGTATTTGTATGTACTTTTTTCTAAATGGTATAGATATTTTGAACAAATTCCACTGGTAGCGTCATACATCAAGATATATAAACATTACTAGGACTGGGTATTGAACCACAATACTTTTTTGGGAGTGACCAAAATGTCTGTAGCACTGCGTATCAAAAAACATTGAGTACCAAAACTGGCATTGAATGCATTGTTAGATTTGTGTTTACTTATTCTTTGATCAGATAGTTCCTGATTAAAAGCGTAATTTTGCCAGATTTAGACTATATTATACTAGATAAATAACATTTGAGAACTCTTTTCTTGAGTGAACAATGGTTTTGTTGAAAAATGTATTTATATTTCTCAAAGTAAGGTATTGAAAAACTATCCTTTTTGGTATGAGTACAGAAACTCAGGTATTGTATCGGCACTAGCATTCCAAATTTCAAACGATGCCCAGGCAGCCCTACATTTTACTGAGGTTTTAGTTAAATTCTATGAGGGAAATAAACTGGAAAAACAATTAATGAAACATGCCAAGTTAAACCACAACACATCAGCTGTACTGACTGGTTGCTGTTTATCTTGAGTGAAGTGTCTGGGGCTGGAGTTTACCAAGGTCGGGTTATCTCCTCACACAACAAGGGGCATGTCCTCTAGATCCCTGGGAACCTCCAGACAGGAGTCCCTGGAGCTGGAGCTCTGCATCTGACAGGCCTTCTCTTCAGGATCAAAAGCCATTGTTGTGGCCCCTTCCTCAAGTCCTGCCTCAGTCTCCCCTCGTATTTCAGCCTGCCTCTCTGCCTCCATCTTGCTGTCTGCTCTCACCTCCTCGAGCATGACACTGGCATCACACGGCCCAATCAGTCCCCCGACCTCTGGCCGGTCAATACCCCAGTAGCCCGCACCGCTCACCAAGTCCACGTTGGACCGGGAGTTTCGGGGGGCATAAACCCGCCGCTGAATGTGGGAGACCTGGCATGCCAATACCACGGTGACAACCAGCAGGCAGACAATTAGCCCCCCTGCTGAGCCTATAGCAATCAGACCCATCTCAGTGTCGATCAAGCAGTCGGCACGAGTGCCATTGGTGTCTGCATTAGGAGAGATTGTGCGGTCAATGGTAGTGAGGCTGGGCTCCACAGCAGGGGTTGAGCTGCCACCTTGATCTTCTGTTTTGTACGAATGCTGCTGCATGGTTGAAAGGTCTTGATCTGCATCAGTAGGACAGAACAGCAGCTGGTTGAGCAGGAGAAACAGCCAGAGAGAAGTTCTGGTGCCTTCCATTGTGCTCTGAAATTAAGAAACTGTTTTAGAAAGAGTAAATCCAATTCAGAAATGTAGACTTTCTGCATCACTTACAGTCTGCGACTAAACTGTTTAGTTTAAGGTGAATTTAAATATACTGAGTCACTTATAGCCCTGATGAAGCAACTACTTAAGGACTTGCATGTGCCACTGCAAACAAACCCGAAAAGAAAGTTGATTTTACAATTAAGTTTGCTACTTAACTACTTTTGGGGTATCATATTCCCCAAAAATGTTTGACTTTTAATGTGATCAGAAAGAAGCAGCATTATCTTGTCTTGACAATACTTACTTGAAGTAGTCTTATTTGGAGGTCTTCGTTGGAGGGTTGGAGTGAGACACCTGCTGCAGTCTGATTTTTGAGATGCTCTGAACTCACTTCCTGACCCCCTTTCTGGGTCTTTTTCTGGTCTGGTTATTTCAGGCCCCTGGTTTGATACCGCAGATGCTGAAGGGCTCTTACAAGAAAAGAAAGACAAAAAAGAAATGTAGTTTCTCAGAAACCAAAATGACTTTCATTGGTGTCACATACTATGCTATGAACAATTTTAGGTAGGCTCATATGTACAAAACTAACCCCATCTAGAAGATTTACATTCATAAGAAAATGTGTGTGATTGCTGCATCTGCTGCTGTTGCTTCTGGTGATTGATGTGTACATTCAAAGTTCTGTAAATTGTCAAAACATATATTGCATTTTCACAGTGAACGCACTCCCAGGGGGGAGGTGTCACCCAAATATTTGTTGTCTCTGCCTCACAGTTCTTGAGTTGTTGACCAAAACGCAAAGTATTTTGTAACTGGCCGCAAGGTGAAGCTATTGGTGTCATGCTTGTTTTTGTTGTGCACATGCTTATGGAGAACTTGTGTACCAAGTTTCATTTTTTTAATTAAAGACAACAGAATTGTAGAAATATTATATTATATATTATTACTCAGTGCCCCCTCTGGGTAGAATTGCATCAAATGTTAAACACTTGTGCAATGTGACTATATGCAGTCAAATTCTGTATTACAGAGTTATAGCCCGTTAAGTGCATCAGGCCACGCCTTCTGAATTTTGATAACCAATTGCAAACGGTGAGAGATATCAAAAAATGAACGTTTTGTTCAGTGTCATCTAAATACAGTATGTACCAAATTTGGAGAGGTTAAATGAAATATGTGCAAATAGAGGCAAAAAGTGTGTTTACCAAAAAATCCAAAATGGCAGAATATTTTAGAGGTGCAAATGGGCGTTGCCTAATTCAGTTGAATCGGCTTCATCCAAGGAACGCACTGTACATAATATTACTTCTACTCCTAACGGTTCATGAGTTATTAGCCAAAATATAAAATGCTTAATAACCAACCACATGTTGGCACTATTGAATACATGCTTTAATATGTTGAGCATATTTTCATTGGGCACCTGTGTACCAGGTATTATGACTTTAGCATGTATAATATTTGAGATTTTGATGAATATATGTGCACTCCCATAGACGGCCATTAAAAATATTCACAGTAAAATATTCATATCTCATAACTGTAGCAAATATCAACAAAAAGAAAAGTAATAGTGCGTATGATACACACATGCGTTTATGTGAAAATTGGAATGATGTGTCCAGCTGCAAAAATGTGTAAGTAGAAGTGAAAAAAAAACATATGGAAGAAGAAAAAGAATACGTATAAAAGAGCCTGAATTTGAATCTGACCATGTCTGATTTTTTTATCTCCTTTCTTTAGGTTCAAAACAGGCCAGATCAATGGTGACCTGCTCATCTACCATGTCCTCCTCACCCTCAAACCCTACTACGCTAAGCCTTATGAGGTAGTAGTAGACTTAACACATGTAGGACCCAGCAATCGCTTCAAGACCGACTTCCTGTCTAAGTGGTTTGTGGTCTTTCCTGGCTTTGCCTACGAGAACGTAGCAGCTGTCTATGTGTACAACTGCAACACCTGGGTGAGGGAGTACACCAAGTACCATGAGCGGCTGCTGACGGGACTGAAGGGCAGCAAACGGCTCCAGTTCATCGACTCTCCAGCTAAGCTGGCTGAGCACATCGAACCCGACCAACAGAAGCTGCCTGCAGCCACGCTGACCCTGGAGGAAGACCTCAAAGTGTTCCACAATGCCCTCAAGCTGGCCCACAAAGACACCAAGGTTTCAATAAAGGTGAGGATGCAGCCATAGAAGTTTGTACTAAAAGGTGCTTAATACTTAGACAGAAAGGATTAGATTAGTGGAGGTTAATATAAAGGTAATGTTATTAGAAAAATTCGAAACGTATGTTTTGTTGCTGATCAGGTGGGCTCGACAGCAGTTCAGGTGACCTCAGCCGAGCGGACCCGTGTCCTCGGCCAGCCTGTCTTCCTCAATGATGTCTACTACGCCTCAGAGATTGAAGAGATTTGCCTGGTGGATGAGAGCCAGTTCACCCTCACCATGGCCAACCAGGGTACACCACTGACATTCATGCACCAGGAGTGTGACGCCATTGTCCAGTCCATCATCCATATCCGGACACGCTGGGAGCTGTCGCAGCCTGACTCCATCCCACAGCACACCAAGATCCGACCAAAAGATGTTCCTGGCACTCTGCTCAACATTGCTCTTCTGAACCTGGGCAGTTCTGACCCCAGCCTCAGGTCAGTCCTGCAGGGCATTTAGTTATTCTAGCAAGATTTTTTGACCTAGAAAAACACAGTAGTGGGGCTGCAAAAGAAAAGAGGGCCTGATCCATGTAATTGAGACACCAAGGATTTTTCTTTTTGTCAAACAAGCTGTAATTTTTGCTGTGGACTCCAGCGGGGAGAATGTGACAATCCAAACTAAAAAGTAAAATCCATATTGTTGTCTAAACTGCATCAACCAAGTGCTCTCTTTCCAGAGAAAGCTCATCTTTTTGGGGTTTTGCCTTTGTATCCGGATTTGTATGTACTGAAAGTCCAATCTCTTCTGTTCTGAGCTGCAAATGTACAATGACCTTGTGTAGTTTTAACATTGTAGACACACAGGTTGAGTAAAATTACAGCACATGGAGAAGGTATAATTTCTGCAAATTCATTTGGGGAAAGAAAGACAACTGAAGAACGGTAAAACGTGAAAACACTGTTTATGCACTACTCTTGCAAAGGCTTAACATCTCTGACTTGTTGTCCATCCCACATCCAGGTCTGCGGCCTACAATCTATTGTGTGCTTTGACCTGCACCTTCAACCTAAAGATAGAGGGCCAGCTGCTGGAGACATCTGGCCTCTGCATCCCAGCCAACAACACCCTCTTCATAGTCTCTATCAGCAAGACTCTGGCAGCCAACGAGCCCCATCTGACACTGGAGTTTCTGGAGGAGTGCATCTCAGGCTTCAGCAAGTCCAGTAAGTCCACTTAACAAAGCTGCCGGCAGACATGCTACATACATACACATGCTCTCACATATATACATACAGCCGTGTCACTTTATAACTCATACTCTGTTTACTTTTTCTGAATCTAATAGACACATTGTGCTCATGGGTTTCTTAACTTCTGATACTCATTGAAGAGCATTAAGTTGTGTTTTCACATAACTACCTTTTTTTCAGGGTTCATACTAGATATGTTGTTGGGCACATCAGGTAACTTAACTAGTCGGTCACATTAATTACTTGAAATGGTTATCAGCTCAGCTGATGTGGAAACTAGACTGGACCCCCATGTCAGACAAGCACTAAGAATCTAAAAACCCTGGTAGCAGTTACTAGAGGCCATGCTGATCCTTATATCCAGCTGAACCAAAGCAGTTTGGATCCAACCTCTGATATTGTCATCCAGTGCTCCCAATAAGGAGACTAGAGATGGGTGGATTTTAGCAACCGTCTGCTGACATGACGTTTTGCACATTTTCTATCAATTCCTGTTTCCCCTATGTGGCTCTAGAGAACACACTCTAAACACACATTATGTTGTGTAAATTTCATGGAAATCGGATGATGTTTGACACACAAAGCTTACTTCCTGATGCCAGTAGGTGGCGCTATGACTAGAACTCAATATTGGCACCTAGATGTCATTCTGGCCAGGACTATTATCAAACATGTTAAGTTTGGGGCAGACTGGAAAATGTACATCTGAGTTACAACAACTTCCTGTTTCATGGCAGAACATGGAAATTCGACGCCACAGGCACACCGTTCAACAAAATATTAAACTTTTAACAATTTTTCATCATGAAGGTCTTTAGATTGCGCTGCCCAAATTTGAAGACCATATGTCCGAAATGATGAGAGCAATGTGCGTATCAAATTTGGTGAATATCGGAATAACTTTATCCCAATTACGGCTTTCCACACAGCAGGGGGCGCTACGGAGCCCGCTAAATACGCATGAACCCAGTCGCTGTATGTTCTCGCAATGTTCACGGATGTGTGTGCCAAATTTCATGAGCTTTCGAGTATATCAAGGGCGTTAAAAATGCGTTTGAAGGCTAAAAGTAATTAGGGAGCTGATGTGCCACACCCAAGCCCAATTGTGACATAAAATCGAAATATTTACCAGTTCGACTATGGGTGCAAAGCTTTAGCATCCTAAAGGCCTCAAACATGTGTTTAGAAAGTTGAAATTTACGCCGGAAATGCAATGTGGCTGACTTCCTGTTGTGCAAATGCTCTAACTGAAATATGTTCTTCATGATGAGAGCAATAACCCCACCAAATCTCATGAAGATCAAAGCAACTTTATCCCAACCATGGCGTGTGTTTGTGGGCGCTATAGAGCGCCCTGGCCACACCCGAGCCCAATCATGATTATTGCCAGTTCTGACGTGTGTGCCAATTTTCATGAGTTTTCGAGCATCCCAAGCCCTTCAAAAATGCGTTACAAAAGTAGAGTGATAATAATAATAATAATAATCCTTCCAAAAACAATAGGTTCCTTCCACTTTCAGTGCCAGGGACCGTTGGGATTCCCGGCGGACCGGGCTGGTTGTTAGGCTGTGAGGGCCACACAATCATTTTATAAATAGATCATTCATCTCAGCGCCCATAAAAAATTAAGTAATCAGGGTTTTCCCTAACACTAACACTTAGGCACACCGTTGAAGTGTTTTTCACAGTGTGGTAGTTGAATGAGAAGAAATTATACTGAGAGTTGAATGTAAGGTTTGAAGAAGCGATTTTTCCACCTGCTTTGTCTGCAGATGATATTTTACACAACCACAGCATGAGAGATGGCACTTAGGAAGTTGTACTGTCAATCATAAAGTTGCAGAAAACAGATCAATACTTTTTATTTTCCTTTTATTTATTCATGTTTGAGGGTTGGATATTGTAAGTTATGAACACTCATTTGCACTGAATATAGATTTCAATATTGTAGAAAAAGACATTCTGATGTTGTAGAGAATAGTGCAATACTTATCAATGTTTCAGGGTTGGAAATGTAAGTTGTATGGACTCATGTTTGTCAAAATAAACAATACTTCAGTTGTGAAGCTACACTTCAGTTGCACTAAAAATGTAATGATGTCCTAGAAAAATAAACATTGTGAATAATAAGGTCGTAAAGAATAGTGCACTGTAGCAGATTTACATAGTAAAGCTATAACTATATATCTCCAGCATAATGGGTTGTGAATTAAAGTGAGCTGGTCTGAAGCATGAAACTCCTGGGCTGAAATTTAATCCCACTCCAGATGACACAGCTCTGAATTTTCATATGTTTTGGACAATGCACAAGAGAATGAAATGTAACTGCCTGATAATTCTTCCTGAGTGAAGTTTAGAAAGAATGAAGAAAACTGACATCAGTCATGGTCTGTCCTTTCTCCTGTCCTCCATCTGCGGCTGTGCCGTGTAAATAAAATTATGATTGTCTCACAAGGCTTACTTTTTGTTTCCAGTAGGTGGCGCTATGACTATGACTGAATATTGTCATATAGATGTCATCAGACCTGTAAAATTATCCAGCATGAGAAATTTGGAGCATATTGGATCATGTACAGTCAAGTTACAAGAACTTCCTGTTTCACAGCGGGACATCCAGTTCAACACTACGTCACAGGCACGCCGTTCAATGAAAACACAAGCTTTTAGCAACTTTTCATGGCAAAGGTCTTTAGATTAAACATCCCAAATTTGAAGAGGATCTGATGAATTCTCTAGGAGTTAATCAAAGTACGAGGCCTTGAAATGGCAAAAATTTCACTAAAAATTGAAAATTCCAAATAACTGACTTCCTGTGCGTTTTAGGGTATGGCTCCAAGAGGCTTTTTTTTAAAGTCTAGACATGAGGCATGTGCCACCCCAATTTCATAAATTAACGTCAAATTTTAAGGGGGGGGGGGTTGATTTTGAAAATGTGTAGGGGGCGCTATCGAGCTGTTTTGCCACACCCATGTGCAATACCCATGTACATTTGTGCCACTGATGACACGTGCAAAGTTTGGTGAGTTTTCAAGCATCCCTACCCCCCCAAAAAACTGCTTCCTATTTATGGTGAACAATGCGTTGTCACAGCAACGGCGTATGATGAAAACTCACAATCTTCACAGTGAAGCATCATCAATGTCTTAAGACTTTGCTGACTAAACTTGAGGTGGATCTGGTTAACCTGTTAGGAGTATTGATTAAAAGTATAGGGCCTGTAACTTACTGTTGTCACTAGGTGGCGCTATGACTTTGATTCAGTATTGACCCCTACAAGTGTTCAGGCCGGGAATCTCATCAAACATGAGGAATATGGAAAAGATTTGATCATTTAGAGCTGAGTTATAACAGTTTCATTTTTCACAATGAAACATCGAAATTCGCCGTGCCACCATGACCACACCCTTCAGTGAAAACTCACAATTTTCACTGTAAAGCATCATCAAGGTCTTAAGGCTTTACTGCCCAAATTTGAGGTTGTTCTGCTCAACCCACTCGGAGTTGCATGTCAGACTATAAAACATGTCATTTCCTGCTGCCAGTAGGTGGCGCTGTGACTGAAAATTAGCATATAGATGCCTTCAGGCCGGGGGGGTCATGAAACATGGTAAGTTTGGGGCCTCTTGGACAATGTACAGTCCAGTTATAAGCCACTTCCTGTTTGACGGCGAAACACGTAAATTGAGACTTGACAAAGCTCCTCCAGATCCACGGAATACACAACTGTTTTCACTGGCTGAGTGAGTACTCCTCATGTGGAACATCAGTGAGTGCCCCTTTGAGCAAAAATGATGTTAAGATGGTGCTTTCTTTACAGTAAAACAAAGTTCACTTGTATTAACTACCGTAAGACACAGATGATGATAACATCTTTTATTTCTCTCTAATTTCACCATTGACCCAACAACATGTATTATAAAGTAAACCAGGAGGTGTGTTAATAAGTGTTGTTTTTCTATTGCAGGTATTGAGCTGAAGCATCTCTGCCTGGAGTACATGACACCCTGGTTGCTCAACCTGGTTCGCTTCTGTAAGCACAACGATGACGCCAAGCGCCAGCGTGTCACTGCCATTTTGGACAAACTCATCACCATGACGATCAATGAAAAGCAGATGTATCCCTCTATCCAGGCCAAGATCTGGGGCAGTCTGGGTCAGGTGAGTCTACCACACCAACAGCTTGATAAGTAAAAATGTGTTGTGGGTGTGACCTCTAACTTTCTCACTGTGTCTTCAGATAACAGACCTGTTGGATGTGGTGTTGGACAGCTTTATTAAGACCAGTGCCACGGGAGGCCTGGGCTCCATCAAAGCAGAGGTCATGGCTGATACTGCAGTGGCTCTGGCTTCAGGGAATGTCAAACTGGTCTCCAGCAAGGTGAGACTCCCCACTCTGAGCTTATACATGTTGGAATAATGTCTGCAGAGTTACTTGTACTCAGCATGTATGTTATCATGGACAGGTTTTGTTTATTGAATATTGAAGATGTTGAAGTCATGTTGATGCAATAATGCCTCACAGAGTATTTCATGGTATTAGTGACTTCTACTTTGTCAGAGGAGAGTTCACATCTGTGCTTCGTTTTCGCCCTGTGAGCAGAGCAGTGTGTTTATGAGCAAATACTCAACCTATCATTAATTCAACCAGTTTTGAAACCCTCTGCATGGTGTTATCACTGCATGTACATGTTTGGTCATGTCCCTCCACGCTCAACCTCAGCAAATCATACACACCTGTGCTTGATGTAGGATCCTGCTTGACCATACATTTAGGTACTCTGCTAGTAATGCAAACTGAGGTCAGCCCCTTTTGTTTATGGTTGCTTCTACTTTAAATGCTGCTGTTTAACCAAGCTACAGTAACATTACCATATTCAAATCAACTACATTTTGAAGTGAGCTATCTTTAGCTTTGTTTGACCCAGTGAGTTTTCCCACATTCGTTCTCTTTGGGACATGAGTGATTCGCTCCTTAAGGCATTGTAGCCAGCAGTACATGATGCATGTCAAAACAACTGCTCAGGGTGCCCCAGTAGAGCTGGTAGAGCGCGTACCATATACCAAGGCTGAGTCCTCAATGCAGCGGCCCAGGTTCGACTCTAGCCCAGGCCTTTTACTGCATCCCCTCTCTCTCTCTCTCCTGCTTTTCCTGTCTCTCCTCAGCTGTCACTATCTAAAAATGCCCGAAAAAATATTTAAAAAAACACTGCTCCTTTTGTTTTTTTATGTAAAAGTCCACACACCAACAGTGCCTTGCCATGCGTCAACGCTCCACAAAAGTCACTTTTTGAATCACATTTGCTCCCCTGATCAGCACATCCCAGCTACTCTGTCTAGCACCTTTCAACAGCAAGGAAATTCAAAGTGCCTCTGTACTGCTACTGTACCTCTACTAGGGCTGCACTATTATGGCCAAAATGATAACCACGATTATTTTGATGAATATTGAGATCACGATTATTTATCATGATTACATACTGCCATTTGTGGTGTTTTTTTCAGGTGGTTGAACAAGTCTCATGCATTTTTTGCATATAATTTGTTCTTGCTTAACATCACTTGCCCTAAATATAAAATACTTCCAAACAACGCATGATGATCCGTTTCGAGGGACTAGCTCTTTGCTGTAGGGTGCGCACGCTGCACCATGACAGCTCCCCAAAAGTGAAGCCAAAACATCTCGATTGCCCCTGGTGGCTGGCTGTTAGTTTAGGAAATGCTTGATTTGATATGCAGCAGAGTTTTCTATGAGCAGATGCATTTTAAACATCAGTATTGCAGTCGAAAAAATCGTGATTGAGATTAATATTTGATTAATTGTGCAGCCCTAACCCTGCTATGCCATGTGATGTGTGTGTTGCACTAAAAGGATGGAGTTACACTACCAGCCATTTTTCAAATGCAGCAGAGAGAAGTGGTTTAGGAAGACTAGGCAGCAACAACAACCACATGATATCCTGGTTCTGGCCACAATACAGAAATGCACTTGGATATAATACAGTGGAACTAAATTACTCAGACTGTTTCTGCTGTTCCACTGACATCTTCTTTTGGTACCCACAGCAGCTTGAGCTGAAAACAAAAAATATTTTGCCTCTGTTTTCATCTCAAAGTGTACCAGAAAGGCTCCATTTACACATTCAAATTGTAAAAATCTTCTTCAGCCCCCCCCTGCAGATGTTCACATCTCCTCAACTTTTTCATCCCACTTCAATTTGCAGGCCTGCATACCACAATTCTCAGCTACCTAGGCCACTATAGTTAGTGTAAGTAACATACTAACAACATACCTTTACTTGTAACTTGAAATGTTTCTACTGACTTGATAGTACATTTAGTTTGAATAATATTTGTCCATATTCTTAAAGTGTTACATTCCATAACATTAATAGAAAACTGGTATATTACAGCATTGGCATGGTTTTATTAATTATAGCAAAATGACAAGATGAATTAATTAATTCAACTTTTGTTAATGGTTTAGTTTCTGTACCAATTTGATACTGGTGTGAGAAATCAGCATTAAATGTAATAATTACTTACTTACTAATGTAGGAAATAAATCCAAAGCTGTAAATCACTCCTGACTTAGAGTATCCAAAGAGACAAACTCATCCACTCACTATCCATCAGCCTGCTGCTCAGATAAACAAACAAAACCTACACAGGCAGACACAATAGAAAAGCCAGGCCCTGGCTCCTATTATGACAGACAAGAGCACTGCACTGAATGGTGGCCATTGTGAAGATTGTTGACGAAGAAAAGCCAGTCAGTGTTTAAGTTGAAGTGCTGCTCCCCTCCGTGATTTTGTGTAGTTTTACCAACATGTTGTACTAAATTTAAGAATATCAAATTGACAAGTGTACATGGCTGTGGGACCATACATGAGTCTTTGTGCTGGTATTAACCACAGGGTTACTGTCTGATGTCATGGCAGGACAGCCTTCTGAGCACAATGGAGCCTTGTCTGCTGCTCCTGAACTCTTTGTCACCCAAGAGTTGAATAAATGCTTTTTTCTAACTGGTTATAACCATATCCATATTGTCATATGTGTCAGCTCCATGTCCATAAAGACATGCACAGTGATTAGTCATTAGAATCATATTTGTAGGTAAGTCTGTGACATGTTCTTATAGTTTTTGGCACAGTAGATTAATCCGAACATGATTATCTATAACTTCTACATGATGATATTTTATATGAGCTATACTGCTTTTATTTATAGCTGTGTGAAGCTATAGTCCCCAACATTGAGATAAACTAAAGCTTGCTCCACTCACCGTCTGAAAGCTTCTTTTGAAGGTTGAATTTCAGTCATGGGTATGGAAGGTTAGCAAGCAGCTGTTTTTAGCAAATAAGCTCTAGTAGAGAGTGAAAAAAACACTGTACACTACCTGCTTAGCACCAAAGGGTAATCAACTGTTTGCTAACAGTTGATTATTATGTTAGTAATGTGTTAAATATTTAAACATTCAGTTAAAATGGCACAACTTTAACACCATATCAAGTAATATAACGAAAGCAGGGCAAGACTTGTTGTGTTTTGATTTAGCTGAAATATTGCTTGCTAGCTAGCTGCTAACACTGGAGCAAATACAGTAACACCCCGATATTGGCTAGTTATCCATATTTTTGTGCTTGTAAACCAACATTTGATTGAAAGCAGCAAGTTCACATAACTTTCCCGGGGGGGTTGACTGAAATAGTCGTGACTCAGTTTTGTACAGAAAAAGTAGCGACTCTTGAACACTCATGCTCAGTTAGTTCTGATCTATCTGAGGGGAGATTTATGATGAATTTGGTTGGATCAGTATGGCCATATTTGTTGCAACCTAGATGTATTGTAATATATCAAGGAAGGCTCAACTATTGGCCAAATAATGTTTTATTTTCTCAGCTGTCATCATTTTGAGAATGATGTGAAAGGTTTGGCTTTCATCTGTGGTGTTTCAATGTTGGTCTTCTCTTATTCTTTGTGGTAGGTTATTGGTCGGATGTGTAAGATCATAGACAAAACGTGCCTGTCACCAACACCCACACTGGAGCAGCACCTGATGTGGGATGACATCGCCATCTTGGCACGCTACATGCTCATGCTGTCCTTTAACAACTCCCTGGATGTTGCAGCCCACCTGCCCTACCTGTTCCACGTGGTGACCCTGCTGGTAGCCACCGGGCCACTGTCCCTCAGGGCCTCCACCCACGGTTTAGTTATCAACATCATCCACTCCCTCTGCACCTGCTCGCAGCTCAACTTCAGTGGTGAGGACTTACTTCAGCCCTTTGATTAGGCCACCAGCCTGCTGTCATAGTATGGATGAGCCTTTTGTTAAATTCAACAATCTTACAGTGCATGGGAATGGTGTAGGTGACTAATATGAGAGCACTCTGAAAGCTAGGAGTACTCAAGCTAGAGTTTTCATAGCAGTGCATAAGCACCACAGTGGATGCACACACAAAAAAATAACAGCAACTTGTGTCCTATCGAAATAAATCTTTGTTGTTGTGTTTAATGATTTCAGAGGAGACAAAGCAGGTTCTGAGGCTGAGCCTGACTGAGTTCTCCCTGCCCAAGTTCTACCTGCTGTTCGGCATCAGCAAAGTCAAGTCAGCTGCCGTCATCGCCTTCCGCTCCAGCTACAGAGACCGCTCCTTCTCACCGGGCTCCTACGAGAGGGAGACGTTTGCCCTGTCCTCTCTGGAGACTGTCACTGAGGCCTTACTGGAGATCATGGAGGTCAGCAGAGAAAATAAAGCTAACTAGACATCTGTTTTTCACTCTTTCTCTGTTCCCCCAATGCATTTATTTCATATAGGAAAACCCAAAGATCCCAGCAATAGTTGGGAGATCTGGTAGAAAATATTATCATAATAAACTAGGGATGTGATTTTTCCGGATTAATCCGGAATTCCGGATTTTCCGACCTGAAAATGTGACCCACGTGAATCATGCAGATCCGTTAAAAAAACTAAAAGGGGGGAGTGGGTTGTCTTGAGTCGTCTTGACAAGAAGACCGCCCCGACGCTGTTTCGGAACGTGTTATTCAGGTATGTCAGGATCAGTGTTGCCAACTCTCACGCTGAGACACACGCTTTCACGTTCTGTCCGTCAGTCAGTACACAGATTTATGGCCACGCTAACACTGAACAGCCCTGAGGTTAAATCTATTGATGAGGGGGTTAAAAATAGGTTTAAATATAAAAAATATGAAAAAATAAAACTATAAAATCCGTATCCTTAATTTGATTGAAGTAGAACACTGAAATGCAACAAGTAATTCTTAATCTTTATTATCAATACAAAACTGTTTAGCGAATTTTCTTTTATGTGGGAGGTTACCAGCCTGTTTTCTGATCTTGACCTGGTAAGGTTTGAGGGTCCAGTGTTCCCCATACATTTGTGATGCACCACTTGCATTGAAGCTCACACTGGTCTGCACCTCACTCTATGTGCATTCTGAAAGTAAGAGATTTGTGATGATCTGTCAGTTTCTTTGTCTGTTTGCTCTGTGTTGTCTTTCCTCCAGGCTTGTATGAGGGACATCCCAGCCTGCAAGTGGCTAGACCAGTGGACAGAGCTCGCACAGAAGTATGAACCTCTTCCATCTTCTTTGAATGCATGTATGTTAAGAACATGAATGTGCAGTGTGGAACATATGTGTTTGTGTGTGTTTGGATTTCAGGTTTGCATTCCAGTACAACCCATCTCTCCAACCCAGAGCGCTGGTGGTGTTTGGCTGTATCAGTAAGAGGGTGAGCCACGGCCAGATCAAGCAAATCATCCGAATCCTCAGCAAGGCCAGCCCTCTGCTAAGCATAGACAGGGTGAGAGTGCACATTCACTCATTCGACTATGCTATGACCCATGAACATGACATGTGTTTCAGTTAATTAAAAATCAATAGGCGGCACCCTGTGCCATTGTCAAGTTAGGCCCATTCACCTTCACCCGTGAATTTCTTCCACGCTTCAGTACCAGCTTGTTTGTCATCAGGAGATGAACACATTTCATTCCCTTGGCATGTGTATAGTCAAATTCTTGGGACCTTCAAGCACTTAATCCATTTTTTGCAACACCTCATAGCCAGACAACAACACATTTCACATTCAACAGCCATCAAGAGGGGACTATGTTCTGGAAAACCTGACACTGCAGATGTTTTTAAATTCAAACTGAGTCTGACTCTGCAGTGCCATCAATATAGATTTTACCTCTTCTTTATTCTGCAGGCACACAAGGTGTTAACTTTTATATGAACAGTTAATAAATTCATGGACAACCTTTCCAATAGAAGGGGAAAAACCTTATCCCTTTCTGACTTTGTTCAGTGGTAAATCTGTTTATTTATACAATACACCATGTAATTAGACCCTGCTAAATGAATTCTAATCAGTTTGTATCATAATCACCATATCACCAGATTTCTTTTTCTTTGCTTACTACTTTCTTTGATATGCTTTGGCGACACAAATGTCATGCCAATAAAGCAAATAATTTACTGAAGGTATTGTGAGGTGATCTATTTTTGACATTATCCAGGGGATTTTGGAAAAAAAAAAGTATATAATCCCAATAGGTCAAAGATTTTCTTCGCCTCTCTGTTCTGAAAACATGAAAATAAGGATAAAAAGCCTAATTTGTAGTTGCAGGGTTGAGAGATAACTCTCTTTGAGGAGGCGCCGTACACATTTTCACTGAGATAAGTTGTTTTTGTCAAATCTGGATAGTATGTACATCAATAGTATTCTGAAACTGCAAAAAGATGCTATGATGGTTTGTATTAGGCTTTTATGTAACAAAGGGTTGTTACACAATTGGCATGTCATATTTTGATCAAAAGCTTTCTTCAAGTGATTTTAATTAATGTTTATATAGTATTACTTGGATTAGTGTTTAAAACAACTAGTCAGTACAGTGACGGCACAGTTGAAACCTCTTTTTCACTTTTGTTATGTTGTTAAATGAATTTCTATATAATGTATTACTGTCCATCCTCCTCTCTTGCTCCTGTTCTTTCTTGCACTTCCCTCTTCATCACAGGGTCTGGAGAGCTGTCTGAAGGGGCCGGACAATTACAACAGTCAAGTATTAATAGAGGCCACAGTCATTGCTCTGACTAAACTGCAGCCTTTACTCAGCAAGGTATGGAACCACTGTAGATCCACCTCCAGCCACAGCAAAATGCCACCACTCTGTTGCATTACTGCTGAATATTTTCCAATGCAAGTCATCGGTTTTTAGATTGATTTTTTTACCTTACCTGCAGCTGTTAGTTTAGGGTAGAAGAGTAGTCTGTGCCTTTATTGATGTTTCTCAGTTTTATCAAGTTAATGAATAATATTTGAAATTTGTATGCCTGCTGTGTCTCAAACATGTTTTGGCTCCTCCAGCTGACTGGTTTGAAAATGAAAGTGAATTGGAACGGACCACACAAAGCTCAGACTCTATGTGTAGCAGTTTTCCACTTTCTGTAGCAACTTAGAGTACATGTTTAGTTGGTCAGTAGGAGAGTGGGATCTTTTCCCCCTCTGAAGGAGAGAAGGAACTGTCATCATAACTGTTGTTGGATTATTATTTTCAGGAAGGCTGAGTAAAATGCTGAGTTATCTAAAGTGGAATATCTGGTGGATTATTTTTGTAATTCATAAACATCTACATTAGTTCTAAATTAGGTGAATATTCAATAACAGTTCAGTAGTGATTCTCGGTCCATCCCTCCATTGTCATTTTTAGATTTGTGTATGAGTTGCTGTCCAAACAAGCCCATCCTATGTGTGTGTTTGCAGGAGTCCCCCATGCACAAAGCTCTGTTCTGGGTGGCAGTAGCTGTTCTGCAGCTGGATGAAGTCAACCTGTACTCTGCTGGAACCGCCCTGCTGGAGCAGAATCTCCACACTCTGGACACAATGCGCATCTTCAATGACAAGGTAAAACACACATACAAACACAAACTCAGCTCACCCATTCCCACAGACTGATGTTGTGTGAACTAAATACAAATACAGTTCTCATAATACAGACTCTCATTTGGGTTTGGGCAGTTCACTCAGGCTGCACTGAGAAGTGTTCAAGTACACATGTGACATTGTATTTAAAAAGTAACTTTACATAAATCCATATGTACAGTCTCATTCTTATACTATCATTTGATTCAGGTCCCACTGTAGTGTTCATTGCAATAGTAGTTATTTGTAAAGTAATGCTGCATGGTAGAGCAAAACAAATTCCACGCTTTCCACTTGTGTAGGTTACTACCACTACTAGTGGGGAATCATTCTGGGGGAAAAGAAAGAATGTGCAGTGTTGGCTGCTAAATATTCAATTCAATTCAGTTTTATTTATATAGCGCCATATCATAACAAAGTTATCTCAGGGCACTTTTTCTAGTAGAGCAAGTCTAGACCGACTCTTTATATTTACAGAGACCCAACATTTCCCACCATGAGCAAGCACTATCGACAGTGGCAAAAAAACTTTTAACAGGTAAAAGACCAGGCAGAACCAGGTCATCTGCCTCGACCGGTTGGGTTGGGAGGGGAGCAGAGAGAGGCAGGAGGGAGAACATACAGCAGCACAATACAGTTTCACACAGAGATGTAACGCAATGGCCGCGGCAATGGCATGGCTGTCAACACCAACAGAAACAATACTAAGAGCAATATTACAGCAGCAGTACTAATAATAATAGCAACAGCATATGTCACTTCCTGCCACAACGAGAGACAACCAGTAGGACACATCTAGACAGATAGACATTTATAAATACACTTGTACATATAGTCTACTTGCTGCCACCATCTCCTTTTTTTTTTTTTTTGGTTTGTTAGTTTTTGTTTTTATGTTGTTAAAGCCTATTGTATGTCTTAGATTATCCCTATCAGTACTAACTTGATTACTTATATTACTTTTATATATATATGTATGTGTGTGTTATTTTATTTCATTTATCGATTTAATTTCATCAATTTTATTCTATTAACTAATATTGTAATTATCTTTCATTTCTTAACTTTTTTCTTTCATATTTGTAATTGTGCTTTGGCAACACATGTCAAATGTCATGTCAATAAAGCCTATTGAATTGAGTGCATATGAATGCAGTCTTTGAATATGTGAAGAGGGCCTGTTCAAGCTAAAATGGGGTGTTAAGTTGCTCTTTAATGTCGAATTAATGCAGACGCACCACTGATGGCTTTAAAAGGCCACTTATATAGCGTTAGTGCATATGATACTACAAATCTGCCAAACACAGTTAAAGTGCTTTTGTTTAACAGTTCTGACAAGAGCTGAACTGAAGAAGCCTTTTGCATGAGAGGTGAAATGTAGTCCAGAGACCTTTTACTTGACACTTAGCACTAGATATACCATGACCTGGATGACAGAGAATCTTCACAGATATACAACTCAACAAAGTGTGGATTTGCAGTTAGGTATCAAACAGCCACTTGAATCATCTTCTCTAGCTGTATGGATGATTGCTGATATGTATTTTAGTAAAAGAAACCTGAAAATGAATAGCCCCTTTTAACACACTGAATACAAAGTAATTTTATTTAAAAGAAACATTTTCAATTCATTTTTGAATCATTAGGTACATGAAGAGACCTACTACTATGTGCAAAAAGTGGACTGTGGGGGGGTATTTGACAGTGAATGTTTTTAAAATGGCGACATGACCCAATACAGTTTCCTCATCCCCCTCTTCTCCTCCTAATGTGCTCCTCCAGAGTCCAGAAGAAGTGTTCATGGAGATCAGGCGTCCTTTAGAATGGCACTGTAAGCAGATGGATCACTTTGTGGGCCTCAACTTTGGTGCCAACTTCAATTTTGCACTGGTGGGCCACCTACTCAAAGGTAAAGCAGCCACTGATAGACATATGCATTCACAGTCATTCACAGTCACGGTGCAGTTTTGTTGAATCATTGGGTGTACATGTGCTTATCAGTCACATATATATAGAAAACACAATGACCAACAGTAAAAACACAGATGAATCTGATGTCGGTAAGTATGCACATAGTTCAACTGCAGTGTCTCAGGAAATAAGTCAGAGTCAACTTCAGACTGAGTGATGCTGAGCACCACTACATGTAGTATTATCGTTGTTTCTGGGTGGAGTTTGTTTCTGATTATTTTAATGCAGAAGTATGTACCAGAGACATTTGGATCAGTGTCTTCTCCCTGACCATCTGTCTTTATGTCTCTAACTTGTGTCTCTAGGCTACAGACACCCTTCACCCACCACAGTAGCGAGGACAGTGAGAATCCTGCACACACTGTTGGCTCTCATTAGCAAGCATCTGAAATGTGACAAGTTTGAGGTCAACACCCATAGTGTGGCCTATCTGGCTGGTAAGTAACACACTCAGTTTGCATATACATTCTCATTTATACATTTCAGCACTACACTACACTTGCCCATTGCACCATGTGAAATATCTACCTTCTAATAAATAGAATAGAATAGAATGTCTTTATTGTCATTGTACAGGTACAACGAAATTAAAATGCCAATCTTTAAGGTGCTAAACAATAATAAATAAGTAAAAACAATACTAAATAAGCCATAAATAAAAACATCACACACAAACATTAACATTCTGCAGATATTGCACAATCCCTTGATATTGCACCGTGAATTTATTTTACAAGAAAATGTTCAAATTTTGTTTAGTGTAGTTATGGCTCTGGCATAAAAACTGTTCTTCAGCCTGTTAGTCCGTGCTTTCAATGACCTTAAACGTCTGCCTGAGGGCAGCAGTTCAAAGATAACATGTCCTGGGTGAGATGGGTCCATGAGAATATCTTGTGCTTTCCTGAGACAGCGGGAACTGTACAGATCTTCCAGGGAAGGGAGAGGGCAGCCGATAATCTTTTGGGCTGTGGTGATGACCCTCTGGAGCGCTTTCACACACAGATGCAGTAAGTCAAAATGCTCTCTATGGAGTAACGATCAAAGGACACCAGCAGATTTTGTGTGAGGTGGTTATTCCTGAGTACTCTCAGGAAATGCAGTCTCTGCTGTGCCTTCTTGATGATGGCAGTGGTGTTGATGCTCCAGGTCATGCTCCAGGCTCTATGTGAATGCCCAGAAAGCGGAAGTCTGAGACCCTCTCCGCACACTCCCCGCCAATGATCAGAGGCTGGGTGTCCATTTTTTTCCTTCTGAAGTCTATGATCAGCTCCTTAGTAGGAGGAGTAGTGTTTAGTACCAGGTTGTTCTTTTTGCACCACACTGACAGCTGCTCCACCTCGTCTCGATATGCAGACTCATGCCCCCCCAGAGATGAGCCCCACCACAGTAGTATCATCTGCAAGTTTTATGATACTGTTGCTGGAGTGAGTGGGGGTGTAGTCGTGTGTGTAGAGGGTGTAGAGCAGGGGACTCAGCACGCAGCCCTGAGGGGATCCAGTGCTGAGGCTGAGAGCTGAAGAGATGTGGGGGCCTACTCTCACCCTCTGGGAGCGGTTTGACAGGAAGTCCTTGATCCATAAGCAGATGGAGTGAGATAGTCCCAGGTCTGACAGTTTAGTCACCAGTCTGTTTGGAAGGATGGTGTTAAATGCTGAACTGAAGTCCACAAAGAGTAGTCGCACATAGCTCCCCTGCTGCTCCAGGTGGGACAGTGCATCATGGAGAGCTGTGGCTATAACATCCTCCGTGGACCTGTTAGCTCTGTAGGCAAACTGGTGAGGGTCAAACCTGGATGTGAAGTTTTGAAATTATGTGGGTCCGGACCACCTTTTCGAAGCACTTCATGATGATGGGTGTAAGTGCTACTGGACGGTAGTCGTTCAGGCTACTGATGGGGTTTTTCTTCGGGATTGGGACTATTGTAGAGACCTTCAGGCGGGGGGGACAACAGCCACAGACAGGGACTGGTTAAAGATCTTGGTGAAGACCCCTGCCAGTTGATACACGCAGTCCCTCAGCACCTGTCCTGAAACACCGTCGGGTCCCGCAGCTTTCCTCGGGTTCACAGCCCTCAGCGTGCGCCTCACCTCGTGCTCTTCTACTGTGAGGACGTGGCTGCCATGGGCTGGTGGATGTAGCGGGGCTGCCTCCGGTGACTCTACCTCAAAGTGGGCAAAGAAGTGGTTTAGCTCCTCTGCTAGTGAGGCGTCGCCGTCAGCAGCAGAGAGGTTGCTGGGTCTGTAGTTTGTGAGGTGCTGGACCCCCTGCCACACCTGCCTGGAGTCGTTGCTCTGAAAGCAGTCCTCTATCCTCCTCCTGTAGTCAGCCTTGGCCCCCCTGATTCCCCTCTTCAGGTTGGCTCTGGCAGCACTGTATAGTGCCCCATCACCAGACCTGAAGGCGGTGTTCCTCTCCCTGAGCAGGCTCTGCACTTCTTTTGTCATCCAGGGCTTCCTATTCGGGTAGACCCGGATGCATTTGTCCACAGTGACAGTATCCGTGCAGAACTTGATGTAATCCAGGACAGCTTCTGTGAACTGCTCCAGGTCCTGATGTTCGAAAACATCCCAGTTGGTTAGCATGAAGCAGTCCTGCAGTTGTTGAGAAGCACCTTCGGGCCACGTTTTCACAGTTCTGGATGTGGTAGGAGCAGTTCTCCTGAGGGGGGTGTATGCTGGTATAAGTTGCAGGGACAAGTGGTCTGACTGGCCCAGGTGTGGTAGTGGCTTAGCCCTAAAGCCCAGCTTGATGTTCGAGTAGACCTTGTCGAGTGTGTTTTCTCCCCTAGTGGCACACTTAACATGCTGGTGGAGTTTAGGGAGCACAGTCTTTAATTCAGCATGATTAAAGTCCCCAGCTATGATGTGCACAGCGTCAGGATACATGCTCTGTTGACTGCCGATTGTGTCATGTAGATGTCCGAGGGCCGAGCTAGCACTAGCATCCGGTGGTATGTACACAGCAGTTACCATGACAGCAGTAAACTCCCGAGGAAGATAGAAGGGCCTGCATTTAGCAGTCACAAACTCCAGGTCCGGGGAGCAGTGACTGTCTACAGTCTTAGTGTTCGTGCACCAGCTGTTGTTGATATACACTCATAACCCCCCTCCTCTGCTCTTACCGGAGTCTTTCGTCCTGTCATAGCGATGTGCTGTGCGGCCTGCTAGCTCGATAGCTGTGTCCGGGATGGATGAATGAAGCCACGTCTCTGTGAAGAGCAGAACGCAGCTGTCCTTCACCATGTTGTTTGTTGCTGCCTGTAGTCTCAGTTCATCCAACTTGTTAGCGAGGGATCTTGCGTTGGTTAGAAAAACACTAGGAAGTGGTGGTTTGTGTGGCCGCCTCCGTAGCCTCTCCAGTACGCCAGCCCTGCAGCCTCGCTTCTGCTTCCGCTCCCTGCGCCGGCGCCTCCCCGCGGGGATGGTAATCCACGGAGAGCCGGGGCGCCTGGCGATATCCACCGGGATGTCGTGGGAGCGGAGAAACTCCGCTGTAACAGCCTGCTCCGTGAGTAATCCTATTCCTATGAGATCGTGCCTGCCGTAGATGTTGTTCGCCCAGCAGGATGTTGTCAGGACGAGTAACACCACACACACAAACATCCACAACAAGCACCGAAAAGGAGAGCACCAAACCGCTGTGTCTATGCGCGCCGCCATCTTTTTTATCCTATTCATATTTAATATTAAGTGTGCTCCAATCGATTTTCATTTTATTCATTTATTTATGTGACTCTTTGCTTTTAAGTAATTGTATAGTCTTGAATCTATAATTATACACTAATACAGATTGTGTGTGCTACTGGACACCTGAATTTCCCCAAGGGGGATGAATTAAGTATCTATCTATCTATTGACCACCGATCGTTATCGGCCGATATTCATTCTAAGTAGTTTGATCAGTGGTCTCCATAAAAGCCGATCAGAAAAGCCTATCAGATAACGCAAAACATACAAGACAATTTCTCCATGCACCGCTAAAATGGCTTCACCAGTCTGGCAGTTATATCAGGTGTCTGAAAATGACAATAAATTTGCAAGGTGTGTTCCAAGGAAATTCCTGTTGGAGGAACGCAACCAAAAAGCCACGAACCTTATCAGACATTTGAAGGTTAGTCATGTCAAGGAATATGACAAGTTTTCAAAGCTAGCTAGCACTAAGGCAGAGAGAGAGCAGCCTATAACTGATAAACTATTAATTATTGAGAATTATACAGTTTTGATGGAGTATTTCTATTTTAACTGGCACAGCTTTTCTAGCCTTTACGGCTCTGATTTAGCAGCCCAGGAAACTCACAGACCAATTACATGCGTTGTAAATCATCTCACGTGATGCTACTCAGCCAATCAAATCTGTTCAATCCGGTAAGCATTACAACTCGAGTCAGTGAGATATACACACTCACATTGGTGTGTTGTGCACATTTAGCTTTTATTCAAATTTTTATTTTATTCCACAGGAAAGCTATATTTGTTAAGCTTGAAGCTGCTCCCAATAACCAAGCGTAGGCTGCTCTGGTTTAAGTTGTGTCTCTAAGAGAGAGTGGAATATATTGCAGATGTTGCCTGCCAATAAATAAACAGTTGTCAATTCATGATATTTTCTCATCTCTTAATTTTAATGCTTAATATACAATGTTGTTAAGAATAGTAAAATAAATAAATGATGCTACACAATAAATAGAAGACTTCAGATAGACCCAGTGATATGTGATCTGTATTGGCCAATACTGCTTCTAGCGATCGGCCCCAAAAGTCCTGATTGGAGCACCCTTATTTAATATCATTATCAT
Source organism: Macquaria ambigua (assembly GCA_008360985.2). Classification (NCBI taxonomy): domain Eukaryota; kingdom Metazoa; phylum Chordata; class Actinopteri; order Centrarchiformes; family Percichthyidae; genus Macquaria; species Macquaria ambigua. Next base: position 714 of record VMKM01002660.1, on the reverse strand, counting down.
ATTATGTTACTGAAAGAATATGATAGAGCAAAGAAAAGTTTAACATGAAGACTCGTGTATTGGTATAGAAACATTTGACCATCTTAGGACAGATTTTCTGTTTTGTAGATTCACTTAAGAAAAAATATGGGAACACATTTGAAAAAAATTAAATGTTGCATGTGAGAAAGTCAAGGCACAGAGTTAGTTAGTATTATATTTACCAACACCTACTTTGTCAGTGAGTACTTAACACATCAAGAGCAAGGGTTAGGGTTAGGGTGTTGCTCTTTGAACCATTACCTGTTCTTGGTTATGGTTAGGGTTATGGTTTGGGTCTACCATGCTATCGTTGATGACCATCATCCCTTGTTGTTTTGTGCAGCACTGCTCACTGTATCTGAGGAGGTCCGAAGTCGCTGCAGCCTCAAACACAGGAAGTCGCTATTGATTTCTGACCTCTCCATGGACCCAGTGCCCATGGACACCTACTCCAGTCACATCACTGATCCCACCTGCAGGTGAGCCGATAGGAAAACCAAGGATGGAGTTGTCCGATCCATCCACAACAAAATTGATTGACTGATTGAAATTCAGCCCAATGAGCACTCTCATGAGCTTACTCAATTTAAGACCTCTGTTTTCACGGTCTGTATTCTACTTCTTTTCCTTTTTTGTTTTGGTACAAAGCTTGACCTCTGATCACTTGGCATAGCCAGAGTACAGTATAAAGTA
>VMKM01002659.1:0-61672 GCA_008360985.2 Macquaria ambigua | reverse complement strand
ATATATCTCAATTATAATGTGGCTGAGTCAAGCTGAGGTAATAGTAGAAATGGCAAAACAATTAGATTTCAAATATGCTTTATCTCTAAATGGCTTCAGATAATTTAATTCTAATTCCATATAATAAGCAATAAATATGTACATTTTAAAAATAATTAACTATCAGAGTGTGTTCAAGGTGAAAAACAAACATCACAAGTATCGAGAATGTTCTCTGTTCTCTGCCAGAAGAGATGATCCAAGTTACACTGCCAGTCAACCTACAGTAGCATTAAAGGGATTTGTTCACATTTTGAGTCACAGGAATCTGCCTGGTGAGAGTTTCTGCCTCTGAAATTAAGATAATCAATAAAAAAGCTCAATGGCATTCCTACTTGAAAGAAAATGAGTGCACTTAGTCATAAAAATTTGGTTTTTGAAGACAAGATGCTAGCTTTATTTTGACTTTGAATGGCAGGATGAGGTTAAAAATGCACATTTTCTCAAAATTTGTCAACACAGACCAAATTGAAAATGTCAATGCATCCCTTTGATCATACTTGAACTCATTATTCTGTATACGCGCTGTATAAATACTCAATACTCAAGGACAGACTTGGCTGAAAGCTCAGGTCACACTGTGTTAACTGCCACTGTTTGTGATCACACATTGTAGTTGGACTCATCCAAGGATTTTGGCACCATTAACACATGGAAGTCAACACTGTTTAGTCCTACAGGAAGGTAACCAGTATTAACTTTCTATGTAAATACTCATATTACTGTATATTAAAATACATATTAAAACATATCTGAATAACAGTGACTGTGTGTTCAATCTGACACGTGTGTTGTGTAAAATCCAGTTTTATGACTAAATACCTACAAAACTAATGACACTCCCATCAGCCTCAGCTGTACTTTGTGTTTAGGCCTAATTAGCTAATGTTAGCATGATAATATGCTAAACTAAGATAGTGAACATGGTAAACATTATACATGCTAAACGTTAGCATGTTGGCATCGTCATTGTGCACATGTTGCCATGCTAGCGTTAGCATTTAGCTCAAAGCATCACTGTGCCCAAGAACAGCCTTTAGGTACATGTATACTGTGGTATTATTCACTCATCTACTGTAATATACGGTATTTTACTCAATGAAGCTGATGAAATGTTGTTTTCATGTGTGAGCTCATTAATTTGTTGTATATGTGACTCTAGTTTGGAGAAAAAAGTGAAAATGGTTATTATTGATTGATATTCTTATTAATATTCTCTTATTTCTTAAAAACACAGAGTAGATGGATACAAATGAGAACAATTTAACCAAACTGTAGGTACAGAAGAGGACATAAAACTGAAATTACTGACATTTTCAGATCTGTTATGTAAATCCTCACTTTCAGCTCTCTTCAGATATTTGACTCCCCAGCGTCTCCTTTGCCCTTCGGCTGCCTCCAGTTAGCGTAGATGGACTCCTCGTAGTCTCCCATCCCTTCAAACTCAACATCGGGAGACTCAGAGGCCAAAAGTGCAGCTTCCTCTGGTCCAAGAAAATCCTGAAAAAAACCAAATACAATTATTTATGGCCATAATTAATCTTAGAGGTGTTTTAGAACAGGTTTCCATACATGTTTTATACGAATTGCAAAAAACATCACACTCTTTAGATGACTTTTGCTACATGTGGAAATAGAAATCAATATTTTTAAAGGATTTCTCCTAATTTACGTTTTCTTTGTTCCAACATTACGCAAACAAGCCTTTTGTTTTTCATGTCAGCAAAGAATAGCGGCGCTACTAAAAGTTGTTCTGTGTTAAGCAGACTCAAAGTCTTTTCTTCCTAATTTTTGTGAAATCTCAGGTGCTTGTTAAAAAAAACTACAATTCAAAAATGTCATAGTTTTTCTGTAATCTCACCTCATCATCCAACTCCAAGTACCTCTCTGCTAATGTCAGCATCTGCTTTTGAGTGACCGTCTGGTTGAAGTGTTTGAGAGCCTCCTGTTTAAACAGAGACGGATTATCGAGACAGAACAAGAGTATCAGAAGAACAAACTCATCATCTGTTGGCTGAGAACAAATGGTTGATTAGTGGCTTTCATCTGACACAGTAGATTAACTGATTATTGATGGAACCTTTGTGTAGACATAATGAACAATTAGGTTGAACTGCCCATTTTTCCTTTAACTTGACAGTTTTTAAGAAGTTTGTATCTTGGCCATTTTCTGGCTTTAGCAGCATTATGATGTTGCAACTGGCAGATGAGGGCTTCATCAAAAAAAGGACAAACAGTCTGTGGTTCCTTGGCTTGTTTTTTGGGGGCTCTTGGGGTTAAAAAAACTATTAAAGGCCCCTGTTTTGAAAGTAATTTTGTTCACATAAAACTGAATCTCTTGGCATAAATAAGACGTCTTTCGGCATCTGTTTGTTTTTCTGTGTCCCTATCTACTAATTTGACATTAGTGATATCTGGACAGAGTTTTCCCCTCACCGTCCTGGGTGTGAAGTGGTCGGGCTGAAGGCCCCACTGTTCACTGTAGGCTTTATAATACAGCAGGTTCTGCTTCATGACCTGGTCTTCAGGTTCAAACAGGAAGTAGCTGTGCGCACAGGGCACCGCACTGCGGCCCTCGTTCACTGGTCAGAGAAAAAAGCCCAGTAGATACCCAGATGAGTGTTGGTAAGGAATATTATTCAGTGATGGAAAGCTCAGTTACTGACGAGCTGGCAGTAAACTCACACTTATAATAGGCGTACTGGAGGTAGTGGTAAATAGTGGCCACAAATTTCTCCACAAAGTAACCACCAACATTAGGCATCAAGTTTTCTCCACACTTCAGCTTACACTGTAATATGTCGACGTAAACATCTGTGGAAAAGCAGAGCAGAGATTAATTAGTAAAACAGTCACAAAATGAAACCAGGGACCCCAGGGTGGAAGAAGTATTCAGATGCTTTAGTAAAAGTACCAATACATTAATGTAAAATTAGTCCATTACAAATTAAAGTCCTGCATTAATTTCATACTTAAGTAAAAGTATAGAAGTATTACCAGTACTCAAAGTATCAGAAGTAAAAGTACTCGTGCTGCTGAAAAATGTATGATGACACTGGGTTGTTAATACTGATGCAACAATGTGTAAGAAGTATTTTACTGTTGTAGCTGCAAGAGGTGGAGCTGGTTTTAAATACTTTATGTACAGTTAGGTAGTTTATTCCAGTGGTTCCCAATATCGGAATTAGGCCCCTCCAAAAGGTCACAAGATTAATCTGAGGGGTCGTGAGAGGATTAATGGAAGAGGAAAGAAGTTCTGCTTCACACATTTGGGCCTTTAAACTAAACCATTGGATTGGTTTAGAGGGGGAAATGTCTCTTTGGCAGAACTGCTAGCAACACGTAGACATCTGAAACGTGACAAGCCAAAAAGGTTGGGAACCACTGGTTTAATCAATGTGTGTGTAATTTATTACCTTATCATATGTCTTTTTATGTAAAATCTTAATCTAAAAAGTAACTAATAACTACAGCTGTCAGACAAATGTAGTGGAGTAAAAAGCAGAATATTTTCCTCTGAAATGTAGTGGAGTAGAAGTATAAAGTAGCATAAAGCGGAAATACTCAAGTTAAGTACCTCAAAATTCTACTTAAGTACAGTACTTGAGTAAATGTACTTCGTTTCCACCACAGAGCACATTTTTGTCAGTTCATTTTGATACTCTGGCCATTTTTAAATACTGCATACTAACCTGCTATGGCTGTGAAGAAGTCACTGTCGGGTGGAAGTTGACTGATCCCTTCACAGTCTGCCTGACAGAGGTCATACTCATGGAGGTAGAGCCTGAGAGCTTCCTCCATGTGTTCAACACTGCTGCTGTAGTCACCTGAATTGATGAGTTTCACTCCCTTCAGGAAGGAGGCCTAGAAAGGAAATGACTGACACTGTCAGAGGAGCCTATGGACATGATGGAAACAGCTGGTAGCAGAGGAACGGTCTGGTGGGGATAGGTCTGACGCTGGAACAAAAGTCGTAGTCTTTTATACATTACTCTGGCAGTGGTGCTGAAAAAAGGAACCCAAAATGCTTTGTTGTACAGCTTTTGATGCGGACTGACATCAAATGAATTTGTGTTTCATTTTTCTGTACATACACGGTTGAAAAAGTTGTGATCTAGTGAGGGAGTGGGATGTTTTTTGCACTTTAATGTGACTATTCCTTGGGATATTCATGGTGCAACTGTAACACCCTCATTATTAACATATTTCACTCCACTTTCTCACTTCAGAAACTGATATGGGAAGATTTTTGTTGCTGCTAGGTTGTCCTCACCTCATATGGTTGTTCTTCGTGGTCGGTGAGGTAGCCGCTCAGGTCGTACTGGCTCTTGTACTCCTCCATGAGTGGGTGCATCTCCTGGTCCTCGGGGTTCTTCTGGAGGTAGGTGTAGGCACATGGGACAGCCCTCTGCAGGTCGTTCAGCTGGGAGAAAAACACTGAATTACCTCAGACTAGTGACATTCAATCTTTCTTGTCCTACAATCTAAACTGGATAGGATGCTATAGGTTAACTGTCAGACAGGAGCCAATAAACACTACAAACACTCTCTGGAATTAAACATGCAGATATTTGCATCATAGCAACACACATTTTTCCTTTAAAGTTCACCACCTGTCAGGGGTGATAATGAAGACATGGCTGTGTTGATATAAGGTGTCCTTAAACATAATGTGTCTCACCCTGGAGTGCGCAAAGTGCAGGTATCTGTAGGGAGATCTTCTGCTGAAGTCCTCCAGGATCTCTCTGCCGGGCGGAGGGAGCTGCAGCGCGGGGAAATGCGCCCTGCACTTCTTCTGACAGGACGCTTTCATCATAACGTGCCAGTAGACGCTTAGATCCCGGTTTCCTGTAAAGGGCGGTTCTTCATGTTTGCTTCTATTACAATGCAGCATACAGTATCTCACGCTGTCTTTAAGAAGCCGGTGCAAACGCAAACTCAATCCCAAATATCTGATTGACTCCGTCCACTTCTCTGCTGCGTAATGGTCCAAAGCCAATCCATACGCAGTGGTGAGGGGCATGAGCTCCTCTTTGGGGAAATTTCTGAAGTTGTAGTTTTCATATTGTGCGGCTGTCATAAAAACATAGGTCAAACAAAGCAACGTCAACAACGCGTCTCCCTTTGCGCAAAATGCAACCATGATAAGATGATATCCCACATATTAGTCTGCGTCTTCTCCTGCTGGTAACTTTTCCTGCGTCTGTGTGGTGGTCTGCTGAAGTGCTTAGGGGTCTGTGGGAATTCAGGGATTGGGCCTTTCAGAGGTTACTGTCTCGGGTTTCTCAGTGCAGGCCTACAGCTGTCACATACGGCTGCGTTTCTTTATTTGGCCCAAGAATAGGCGTGCGTAAAAGTGACCGCTTGTGCGCGTTGTAGTCCTATTTGTTCTGGTATTGTCCATTGCTCATTCATGCAAGTTTATAGATGATATGTATTAACTTAAGTCCCATCGTTATGAATAAAAGGTCTAGTGTAATGTAGCGCATTAGAGGGCTGTAGGAAAAAGCCTGCATGCTTATTTTGTTTTCAGCAGTTGCTGTTGTTATTTGTTGTTCTCCTATAAGCCATATATTGAGACGTCTTAAGGATGTTGGACAGAAATTCCTTGGCAGACTAGACTGGACTTTTTATCCACGTTGGACGTTTCGTCTCTTTTTAGAGCGCTACTTAAAATTTTCACAGCATTAATGAAAAAGCTGAAACTTTGGGGGCTCTCAGGCCACTTTACGGCTCCGAGAGGCTGATCCGGAGAGGCGGGTCTCGCTGGGGTCTGCAGCTGTATACAGCGGTGCTGAAGAGTCAAGCCATACAGAACAATAGGCGACTTTGCTTTCAAAATAAAAGCGGAAAAAATACATTTTACAATATTTTGTTTTTACCGAAAATAAAAAAATCTCCAGTACAGGCCGTAGGCTAGTCACTGCTATTTTATTTTGAAAGTAGAAGAATGTGGGAATAATAATCTTCATGTACGTTAATTTCCTTATTGTGTCCTTCCAGCTGCAAAACCTCTCTTCTATTGTGATTTTATTTTATTTATTTTTTTTAAAGGAAGTAGTGCTCTTATTCTAGTTAACTTGACAGAGGCGCTTCCCACTCCCAACTCCGACATTCCTTCCCTCTGGTAAAAAGTCCTCACTGCAACCTGGAGATTGTACACGTTTACAGCATTCAGACTCCGCTGCCCTGCTCCACATCTGCAGCCTCGGCCCTCTGCGTGAAGCGCGCATACGACTGCAGGCCTCCAAATTTACCCATTTAGTGGCTGTTATTATTGTTATTGTTTTGAATCCCTCTAAGTTATTTGACGTGATTCTGTAAAGATGTTTGCCTGCTGCATTGCTCTTTTCCTCCTCACTACGTGGTCTTCGGTGGAGTGTAATCCCAGCCCTGTGGTAGGAGATGTAGTCGTGGACAGATACTTCGTCCCCAAAGTCTGTGCCAGAGAATCGAAAACTGGTGATTACGTCCGCTATCACTACAACGCCACATTTGTCGACGGAAAAACATTTGATTCGAGGTAAGTTCATCCGCATTATATCTGAAATTCTGAATGCGTTCATTTTAGTTTTCTCTCTTTGCTTGCAAAGTTGGTAACTATGCTGCAGAGGCCAGTTTGGTTAGGCTAAAGCAACAGTGGCAGTTTTCAGATGTGTAAAAACTAATACAATAGCTGAGATCTACGTCAAAATAAGTTTGCAATATTCTATTAAGAAATATCTACATGCACGCTCTGATGTAGTCACTCTTTCTCCAGAGTTTACATCGCCGTAAAGATGACCCACTTCTGACATTTCCTTTGTCTTCGTTAACCTTTTGGTTTTCCTTCACAGCCATCAGAGAGGAGACGCGAAGGTGGGCCTGCTCGGGGAGGGCCGGCTCATCGCTGGCATTGATAAAGGTCTGCAGGGCATGTGTGTGAACGAGCGCAGGAAAATCACCGTCCCTCCTCACCTGGCCTATGGAAGCACCGGTGCAGGTAAATGAAAATGTCTCATACTGAATTGTTCTGCAGTAGTGGGAGGTCGGAGTTGTGTAGCAGATTTTAAAGACCCATGAACAGGATGCTCTAGTTTTTTTTTTTTTTTAATCATACAGCACTGCAGATTTCCCAGAGTAGTAAGGGGTTAATGTTTGAGATTTCCGGTTGCCCTCAGACCCTCAGGGCCCTGAAGGCTCCAGCTTGTCTGTGTGGAAATTAATTTGTGGTTATTTGTTTAATTACAGATTTGTTTGGTAATATGTGTCTCTACAGCACATCTTGTGCCTTGTCTTATAGAGGGGCCCTGTGTCAAAATGTAGTTTTAAAACCTTTTATATTTCAGTTTGATATTATGCTTACATGGTGCATATCCATAAACAAATTTACATCTTATAAAATTATCACAAACTAACTTATATCCATCAAACTTGGGTCATGGCAGAATTCCAGTATAGAAATGCTGGTTTCTGGGGCTCAGTGGGGGCCCACGGCTCACACAAGTGTTGAGGTCCATGTGAAATGACAAATACCTGCCAAATAAATACCACAAGAAGACTAAGTATTTACAGCCATGCTAGCAACTATGTGAGGCTGTAGCTACATATGGCACAATGGTGCTTTGAGCAAAATGCTAATATTAGCATGCCAACATGCTAACATGCCAATGCTGAGCAGGAATAATATTTTCCATGTTCATCGCTGTCTTAACATGTTGGCATGCTAACATTCGCTAATTAGCATTAAAAACAAAGTACAGCCAAGGTCGATGGGAATGTTGTTAGTTTCGCAAGTATTAAGCCAGAAACCAAAGTGTTGGACAAACTAAATGTTTGACCTGATGATGGAGCAAGATGAGAAGGGATCACCAATATTACATTTTATCCTGAGGGGGACATGGATGTGTGTACCACATTTCATGGTAATTCATCCAGCAAATGTTGAGGCATTTCACTTAAAACCATAAATGTCAACCACTTGGTGGCGCTAGAGAAAAAGTCAGTAGGATTCATCCTCTGGGAACCATGACCGTCTGTATCAAATTTTGTGCCAGTCCATCCAGTAGATGTTAATTCACAGGATAAATGAAGAATTTGACCTGCTGGTGGCGCTAGAGGAAAAGTCAGTAGGATTCATCCTCTGGGCACCATGAGTGCTTTAAATTAAATTACACTTGCTGGTGTCTTGCCATGCAGATAGTGTACATTAAGTGGTTACTTAATTGAGTATCAGTAGGCATAAATAAATTCAAAAATGTGAGTGATCATTACCCTCATTGCAGCCCGTCCCAACATCCTGTTTCAACTTGGGAGCTCATTTAAGGAAATAAGATGATTCAAGGTGTCATTTCACAGAGGCTTTCAATTAAGATGGGTGTGGATTATAGTGTTGATTTTTCCAAACAGTTCCAAACATTTATGTCTTGGCTGTGTAAGTCCATCTAACCTTAATCTGACCATGTTTACAGGCGATGTGATTCCTCCAGACACCACCCTGGTGTTTGACATCCATCTGCTGGATCTGTGGAACAAAGCCGACCTGGTTGTCACCAAAACCATCACCACTCCCAAAGACTGCAAACGCTCTGTGATGCGCACCGACTTTGTCCGCTACCATTTCAACGGCACTCTGCTCGACGGTACCGCCTTCGAGTCCAGGTGAATTCTGGCTTGGACGACTGTTGGTGTTTGGTGGAGAGGTTTCCTGTCCAAAATGCTCTAACAAAGTGCTGAGCTTTTTATGAAACAATACAGAAAGTGATTAGTATTTGTATCCCTAAAAACAGTAAATAAACAACAGTCAGTGAAGAGGTCTTTGTTTGAAGCTAAACCTCGTTCTTCTTTACAGAATCTGAAACAAAGCCTTGTCCGAATGACATCTCTGTTCTGTTTGTACTGTGTCATCCAGGTATGTTGTGTGTTTGACTTTGCGCTTGTATGAGCCCTACGTAGCTACACAAGGAAGCAGACCCACAATTCCTTAGTGGGCGAGGGTTGGCTGATCAAGGGCATGGATGAGGGCCTGCTGGGCATGTGTGTGGGAGAGATCAGAAATATCGTCATCCCACCCTTCAAAGCCTATGGAGAAAAAGGATCAGGTAAGTCCAGATGACAGCAGAGGAGAGAGTGAATGGCGGTTAAACTTAGAAGGGATAAGAAAGAGGTAGTAGTTGATTTGATGTTCCTGCTTTGCCATCGAGTCCTGTTTCTCCAAACTCATAGGTTGAGGTAGGTAGGTGAGGTAGACTCACATTTAAAAAGCTTTGCAAATGATTGATGAGGGAGGAAATACACTCGTCATGTTTGTTAGGCCTCAGGGATACACACAGTATGTTTTGGTGAGAAACTGAGAATGTAAACATAACTTTTGTTTGTTTACAAGAAAACTCCACAGGGCACCTTTTAAGGTAGAAATACAGTAAACCATTTCAGGATTTCAGGCCAAGGCTTAAGATAAGCAAAATAATGCCATAAATCATTTAGAAATACTAGAAATTTAGAAATAATTCACTAATTTAGTGAAATGCTTAATTATTATGTTATATTCTGTTAAATTAATAAATCAAATAGAAATAAGCCAAGAGTGGGGAATTGATAGTGTAACATCAAAACATAAATTAGGTCAAAACATCACACAAATAAATATATAAAACCACTTTTCTTTAATGTTAATTTAGCTAGATGTTGGTAGGTCAGGAGTTTGAAATTCTCCACCCTCTGCTCACCAGGCACAGAGATTCCCTCCCAGGCGACGCTGGTGTTTGATGTCCTCTTGGTGGACATTCACAACCCAAAGGATGAGATCATCGTTGAGAACCAGGTGGTGCCTGAGTCGTGCACGCGCAGGTCCGTGGTCGGGGATTACGCTCGGTACCACTACAACGGTACCTTCCTGAACGGAGTCACCTTCGACACCAGGTGAGCTCAGGTCACACAGACTGTGAAGCTGAATGTAACTCAGTTGCCAATTATATTGCAGTCATTTGGGGGATTAATCCTATTCATTGGTAAAGTCTGTTTCCTGTCAACCCATCACTTCAGTATAGTTTCCTTCGAGTATAATTCTAATAAAAAACTACCTTTTTAGAAATTAAACCGTGCTCGTCTGTTACTGCCAACAGCTACCAGAGGAACAGCACATACAACACCTACATCGGGATGGGGTATGTGATTGCAGGCATGGACCAGGCCCTGCTGGGAGTCTGCAGTGGGGAGAGGAGGAGGGTCATCATCCCTCCACACCTGGCGTATGGAGAGCAAGGAGCAGGTAAGTTACTGTAGCTTTTACTGTAGCTTTTCCTGCGGCTTGCTGTAAGTTGTCTGCCCCGATTAATTTTAATTGATTTAATAATAACTGTTGGTTCATTGTTCCATGTCTGCATTGACACAGAGCTAAGGTTCAGGGAGAACAACCCATTCAAATCCTTCTGAAATAGCATTTTGGGTCTGTAACTGGTTGAAACATGAGACTGCTGGAAAAAATCTTTCAATGTTTGGAACCTATTTGTATTCATACTTGAACACAATGAAGTAAGAAAAAGTAATGGAAATGTAACAAACATACAAGAAAAGGGCTTATTCTTTTAGCAGTTATTGTTCAGTTACTGTTCAGTAAATATTAGTGCTTTAACGATTAGTTTATCGACAGAAAATTCTTTAATCATTCATTAATTTATCAAACATTTGATGGTTGTACATTCTGAAATGTGAGGATTTGCTGCTTTATTGTGTTTCATTATTAATCAAATACATTTGGATTTTGGACTGTCAGTCGGGCAAAACAAACAATTTGATGTCACTTTGGGCTCTGGGAAATTCTGATGGGCATTTTTCACAACTTTCTGACATGTAGACTAAAAGATTAATCAAGGAAATAATTAAGATTAAACAATAATGAAAATCATCAGGAGTTTGAATTAGCCTGATAATCAGACTAAATTATATGTTAAGACAGGAAAATCAGATAACATAAGCATAGCAAGTCACATACTTCCTGGTCACTGGTTATGTATAAGTGAAAGTTAAAACACTGAAGGTAAATGAGGCTAAGAGCAGATCTCGCTGTAGGTCCTCTAATGAACTGGGAATCAAGGTGCATCTGAATATGAGCAGAATATTTAACACTGAGTTACCATAAAGATTTAATAATAACAACATGTGGTCCATCCAGGTGACGTCATTCCTCCTTCTGCTGTGCTGGTGTTTGACATTCACATCATCGACTTCCACAATCCCAACGACACAGTGGGCATCCAGATCACCTACAGACCCGAGGTGTGTAACGAGACCACCGGGGTGAACGACCTCGTCCGCTACCACTACAACTGCACCCTGGTGGACGGCACGCCGCTCTTCTCCTCGTGAGTCACCCACACAGCCCACATTTTTAACACTGATATTTGGCAAATTCAGATCAACATACGTAAACATACATTACATTCCCACTTTAATTTGTCCAATAATCAACCTTGTCCTCAGACACGACTACGAGAACCTTCAGGATGCGGTGCTGGGGGCGGACAAGGTGATCGACGGGCTGGACGAGGGCTTGAGAGGCATGTGCGTGGGAGAGAAGAGGGTGATAACGGTGCCGCCTCACCTCGGCCACGGAGAAAAAGGAGGTGAGACTTCTGCTTTGCCTTGCAACAACCAAGAACCATGAAAACACTACCACACTGTACTCTCCTTCATTGGGAGGAAGATGGTTTGGTTTCTTGTCAAAGAAACAGCTCATGTGATTTATGAGCCTCTTATTAGGCTGCATCTAAAACATTTAAACCAGTTTTTTAAGTTAATGTAACTTTGATGTCAGACTTTCATGAGAAGATTGTCACGTCTAATTGCCATTTGCTAGCATAAAGATCACAATATAAGTGTAATATAGTTAATGTTTTTATTTTGAACCCTGATAGGCTTCTTAAAGTCTGGAGCTAGACCTTTGAATTTCTTCCTTCTATCCGTCAGCCACTGGTGTGCCGAGCAGTGCTGTGTTGGTCTTTGATATTGAACTGCTGAGCTTTGAGAAGGGAGTGCCGCCTGGTTACCTGTTTGTGTGGCTCCAGGACAGTCCTGCAGACCTGTTTCAAGCGCTGGACATCAACAAGAACAAAGAGGTGCCCCAGGAGGAGGTATGTTACTGCTCACAGTACTGTATGACCACCACCTACATTATATCACATGGCAGGTGATGGGCCCCTAAAAGTATTTATTTTTCAATAAGCAGAGAGCAGAGAGCTTTATAGCATTGGCTGAATTTTGTGAAATGCTTTCTCACAAGCGGTTAGTTAACTTATATATTCGGGCTCCCACGTGTTGAATGGTTAATTTATGTTTTTTGTTACCGTCACTGGAAACTACTGCTTCTGCGTCTCAGCTATATTTTTCTAGTCAAAGGCTAGATGGATCTGCTGTCATACGAGGAACTTGCTAAAACAATCCAGACACAATTAGTTGCATGTGAGCAAGGCATTTACCAAGTTTCTTTATGGAAACTAGATTTACAGCAATAACATAGGGTGATTTTTACATTTCTTTAATAAGGGACTTACCAATAGTTATGTAGAGGATCTGAGTACCTCTCCCACAAGTAAAAGTAGCCATACCACTATGTAAAAATACTTCATTAGAAATGAGAGTTCTGCATTCATAATTGCACCTAAATAAAAATAGGATTAGTAGAAAAATGTACAGTACTCATTATGCAGAAAATGTTATAAAATTAACTTTTTTATGTAAATTTATAATCTGCAAAGTAACTTAACTACAATACACCCATTAATTTAGTGGAGTAAAAAGTACAATATTTCCCTCTGAAATGTAGTAAAATAAAAGTATAAAGTAGCATAAAATGTAAATGCATAAGTAAAATAAAAATACCTCAAAACTACTTAAGTACAGTGCTTGAGTACAGTTGGTGGAGCCAATGATTAATCCCACTAGGATTTGAAAGTTCTTTACTTTGGCACCATCTGGTGGTAACATCAAGAATGACGCTGCTGGTTGTTTCATTGTTCTACAAAAACTTGTGCCGTCAGAATAACTTAAAAGACAGAGATGCAAACTCCATCTGCTGATGAAGATCATGTGATATGATTGAAAGCTCCAGAACAGCCACTAAATGAACCTTGAAGAGAGAATGTCTCGTCAGCCATTTAAACCTTTACAGTACACTTGTTTCCTTTAATCTGAAGGCAATTTAACATGTCGGTCTCATTGTGAATAAGCACCCTGGTCACTTTTATGCAAAAGTCACGACGGCAAACTTAGTAGGTTGGATCTACAGTAGTAACCTTTCTGTATCACTTTCAACATGTCCTAAGTCTGAATCGAATGCCATCAGATTAATGTAAAGAGCGTCGAGAGAGAAAATGCGACTTGTACCTCCTTCTAAAATCACTGTAATCATCGCAAAATATTCTTCTTCTCAACTCACCGCTGAAAAGGGCATGTTACCTTTTAAAGAATGCCTTTGTACACACAGACCTTTTCTTAATGCTAACATCTGAGACCTAACACTGGAGAAGTCTAGTCCAACTTCTACAACTTGATCAGTGACGCTCTTTTATCTCTAACACGTTTTAGTTCGGGGAGTTCATCAAGCTGCAGGTGGCAGAGGGCAAAGGTCGCATAAAGCCTGGAATGATCATGGAGCAGGTTATTGACGACATGTTCAACAACCAGGACCGAAATAAAGATGGAGTGATCACGGCCAACGAGCTCAAGCTGAAGGTAGAAGAGGACAAGGAAAGGGAAGAGGCGAGGCACGAGGAGTTGTGATGAGGACAAATGCTTTCATTCTCTCTCAGGGATAAACCCCAACACCTTTAAAAACAAGCAACGAGAGACTTTTCCCATAACAGCATCATGGTTTAATACTTTCAGTCTTTTGAAATGGCAAGAAAATAGTGCAAATGGTCTTTTTGTGGAGTTCTGTGTTGAATGTTTGTTTTTGATAGTTTTGATAGTATTTCAGAAAAACAAGCACCTTCATTTTGTCCCTGAAAGTCACATTAATTAAAATATTTGTAAGAAGAAGAAAACTGTTATTGTTGTTGTTAAGGAAGAAGAATGCGTGAAATAAAAAAGATGATATTGCTGGTTCTCCTAGACTGATTGATACTTTTCTTTTCAAACTGTCCAAATGTGCAACACTATAAATTGTTGAACTCTTTTAAGCCAAACACCCTCTTTTGAGTGAAAAATAAATTTTAAAAAAATCACAAATATGCCACATATTGGCATATTTTAAGTAACTGCTAGTAGCTAATACTATCTGATTAAAACACAAAGTTCTTTACAAAAGAGGAGCACCTGCCAGGGGAACTGCATCGTTGGAAATTAATGGTTTTTCAGAAGTAGCATTTAGGGTCAAATTAGTGACAAAAGTATTTTAAAAAGCATATCTGAAAATCTCAACATGTGCACACTGCATATGTACTAAGACTAAAAAAGGCATTGATTTTGGTTGATATTCGAACTATCAGAATCAACTTAAAAGTATGAATGAAGGTATTAATATTGATGCATCTCTAATAGAATCTAAAAGCTACAACACAATTCACTGCCATCTACTGATCTGATGACCACCTTACTGTCTTAAATTATTAGTAGCATACAGAGATAATGTAAAAATGTTGATTAAAGGGATAGTTCACATTTTTTAGAAACCCATATGAATTGTATAGAATTTCTGTTGGAGACATTAACAATACTAAAATTCAAATTTACTGGGAGAAAATCCCAATGTATGGTAAATAAAATGGGATTTTTTAAAAGAAATGTGAACTATAACCTTTAGCTGAGAAGAGTACACTTACAAGTTAGTACATAGTTCAAATTTTCTTTTACAGACGTGTAACAACAACACCTATAGTAAAGTGCCTAACTTATAGCAGCCACAGTGTTTGAGTTGAAAGACAAAACACTCATCCCAGATTGTACATTCCCTTCTTGGGAATACTGCTATCCTGTAGCATTGTGTTTGATGCTGGCATTAACGTGTTTATCTTCACTGTCACAGGTAAAATAACAGAATAACTGACTGAATAACTACTAGACTAGCTTAAAGGCTGACAGCATCACTGTCAAGTTAGCTGCACCCGGCAAGTAAACTGATGACTCGTGTACAGTGTGTCTAGACATGAGCATCAAGTACTTGCAGTATACACAGAGGTAATATACACGAAACGCATGAGAACAGTGTCAATATGAAGTATAAGACATTTACAAAGTGTGTTTTACGAGCTTAATGTAAAAGATCTTTAAAAGCAGCCCATCCTCATACTGTAAAACAAAGTAACATTTTTAAAAAAAATACACTGTGTAATTGTTTATCCTGATATTTTTAAGAGGTTGCTGATTTGTTTTCAGAGGGAGGGCTGCTAGTATATACTTAATGCATCCGAAATAAGACCAAAAACATTCTCCCTTCACTGAGTTCTGTCAAGGTGGCACATTGCCCTCCTGGTGCTACTGTTTGTAGAAAAGAGTCTAACTCAAAGCCCAGCCCTCTAATAGTCTGTGAAGTTGCTGGCTTAAGTCCCAGATTCTTCTAAACTAAGTTGCAAATGCATGACCTAATTTAGATCTTTTAAACCGTTGGACTTTGGTAGGATGGCTTTGATATACAGCAAATACACATCAAAATACTGAGTGTAAAACTAAAAAGACTTCAGAGTAAAGAGTAAGTGTAATTTGCACCATTAACCGCTCCGGTGGACGCAGCGGCGAAAAGTTTGAGGTAAGTGATGGTGTGTGATTGTCCAGCATGCAACATGGTGTATGTTGTCATAAAGTGTCCAGTTCGTCCTTGTGCGTCTTACTTGTTGTCTCTTGATGAGGTAATGTATCTGAGGATGGCGTTCGGAACGTCCATGGTCTCGTCCTTCACCAGTACGATGTCGAAGGAGTTGATGTACGACTCTTTTCTCTCTTCCACCTGAGAGACACAGACAGTTAGGACTCAATTTCTATAACTGATATAACTGAATTGATATAAGGAATCCCAGGATAACACTATACATTAGTCTGACCTGGTCGTTGAGGAAGCCGATGGTGAGGATGTTCTGGTGCTCGGACACCCCGTCAGCCATGGTCAGGTCTCCTAAAGAGTCTCCCAGCAGCAGCACGTTGGGTCGGCCCTGCAGCTCTCTGAGGCCCGCTGCATGTGACAGAGCACCTTCCCTCTTGTTGAAGGTGTGGATCAGTTGGCCTTTGAAGGCTCGCAGGACCCCCTTATTAACAAGACAATGTTCAGTTAAGCTTACTGTAACCCAGTGGTGGCAGAAGTATTCAGATCCTTTACTTACGTAAAAGTACTAATATCGCACTGTGAAAATACTCCACTACAAGTAAAAGTCCTGCATTCAAAACCTTACTTAAGTAAAAGTATGTAAGTATTATCAGCAAAATTTCAAAGTATCAAATGTACTCATTCTGTAGTAAAATAGTCCCTTTCAGTGTTTTACACACATATATATACATATATATATATGATGTTTCTGGATTAATATTACTGCTGCATTAATGTCATGTATGTTGCATTTTACTGCTGTAGATGTTTATATACTGTTGGGTAGTTTAATCTACAGCAATGTAGTTTGTGAGAACCACGTATCTCTAAAAAAAAAAAATACACTTTTCATGAGCTCAGAGAAACGGCCTGTTTTCAGCTTCATGACGATGCATTTTTCCAGCTAATCCAAGGGATTTTTTTAATAGTTTATTTAGTTTATTGAAGTAGGAACATTTCCTCAGCCCATAAAGGAAAAGTTAATCCTTCAGTTTATCAGAAAAACTCAAATTCAAAATCACCACATTTGGAGATGCGTGGTTTTTACTGGACAGGAACGGTATGAAAAATACTCAAGTAAAGTACAAGTACCTCGAATTTGTACTTGAGTAAATGTATTTAGTTACATTCCACCACTGCTGTATCCTCTCGTGCAGAGACTGAAGCTGGTGGAGTAAAACCATGTTGATCCTTGTAATGATTGGTTTAAAGATCTATGGTAATGTTGCACTAAAGGCGCATTAAGTAATTTTGAACTTTTGCTCTATTAGCAAGCAAGAGGAACTGTAACATGATTATAGAACAACAGATCAAAAAGAAACATCCTAATGAAAGGTAATATGATGGAAAATACTACACCAGTAATACTGCTTGCTTTTAATAGCTTCAAATTATGTTATTCTTTTATTCTGGTTGGCCGTCTCTGGCTCAGTCAGTGGCTCATGTTAATCTTTTAAAAAAGTATAATGGAAGATCTTCTGAACTGTTTAAATATTATGCAGGGCATTTCATACAAGAATGCACATGGTGTGGTCAGACTCACAGTTTGATCAAAGTCCATGTAGTTGGAGATGATGTGGACATTGGGATGGAAGACGAGGTTCTGTCGAATCACCTCCTCCAGGACGTCTCCAACACCAGCAGAGAAGATTAACAGAGGGACCCGCTGCTCCGCCAGGGGGTCAAAAAACCCTTTGTAGCCGTCCCTAAAGAAATCACACACACCGCCGAAAACACCACTGGTTTAAACGACTGCATGTCGGAATCTTTAATCAAGAGCAGAAGTTGCTGATTCTTAAATAGTAAAACAAGAATTTAGATTGGTTTAATTTATGATCAACACGATCTGAAGTCAGAAAATTTATTTAATTTTACTACTGAAAGCGTTTTAAAAAAATACATTTTAATCAAAGTTATTGTAAGAGCAGAGCACCTCCGATTTTTGAGTTTTCTTTGTGCATGACAGTGGAATACACTTATTTGGATACAATCACATGCCTTGAGCAAAATGTAAAACTAGCAAAAATTCTATAATGGGTAACTGACAAATACATTTTTCTCTGTAGAACCAGGATCTTGGTTCATATGAAATTCAAGCACAGTGAGTACCTGAGCATAGCGCTGGATTCCTTGACAGCCTGGGCCAACATGTCCTTCCTGATCCTCTGCTGAATCAGCAGCTCGTGGACTTTAGTCCACCTGTAGAGAGCAGCACAAGACAAATGTAAAAATCTCAATCAGGTTGATTCACTTTTCTTTTTAGTCCTTTTGAAGTGGAGCTTCAAATACTGACAGTTTAAAAAACTGAAAAAATTATTTTTGAAATGTTATCACGTCTCAACTGACGCGTTCAACTGGTCCACACAACACTGAGAAATATCACAAGTGCGTGATTTGTCATTGTCAAACAATGTTTAAAAATTAGATAGCTTAAAATAGACAGGGGTTATTATTTAGATCAGTTTGTTTGTTTCTTACCACTCCACCATGAGAGGCAGCTTTTCTTCCGCTGTCCTGCTAGGGTCAATCTCTATGGGATAGTAGGTGTTCAGCAGCTCCCTCATCTACAGTGGACCAACAAAACATGCTGAACATATATTTACAGACCAAGGGATGTATCAGCATGTACTTGCTGGTCTGTATTGCAATGATGGGTGCAGAATCACAGACCAGCGAACATGAGTTTATCTAGTAGTTTATGGTTGTGCATGTCACTGCACAAAAGCACAAAGCAGCTACAGTTACTGCAGTGGGAACAACTATACAAGTGTAAAATGGACCCATTATATTTGATCACTGTACACTTATTAATGACCACATGACTGTAGCACGTTTACCTTTTTAGTGCAGTCTTCACTGATCAACAACCGGTTATCCAGGATGTCTGAAAGAAGAAAACAGGTTTGTAACAGTTTCAGAAAGGCACGAGACTTTCAGACAGTCAATTAATAAATTATTTGGATCTCATAATGCAAATGTGCAAAGAGTCAGTTATTAGTCTGTGGCCTGTGTGCTTACTGTGCGTGGTGGGCACTCTCTTGCCATTGTGGGCAAATCTGGTCAGTGTCATATCGAAGTCTGAGATTACCTGAGGAAATACGACAATTTAGAACTGAATAAGAGTACTCTAATCACACAGCAAACATGCGTCTTTTTAGTTTAAACCGTGGGGGCAAGGTTTACTTGTGCATTTTTGTATTTATTCATAAAGGCATAAAGGACAGATTATCAGTTATCTGTCTTCCTTTGGAAGATTTGGTGATGAAGCAGGAGTCAAATCTAATTTCAGTCCCTATAATTTAGATTTTAAAGGAATGTACTTGTCTGGACCCTCTACCATGGAGTATCTTCTCTGGTGTTCATATAAGCAGTATGTAATTAGCTGAACGTAAGCATTGGTTCTGACTGCAGTTTACCCTTGATTCATTTTGCTAAGGTAAACTTTCCAAGCATGAGTAACTGCTGGCTATAGTATCACCATCCACCTCCTTATATCCGGAAAAGCCTTGTGTTTAAGTGTCATTTCCTGTATTTGATCACAATATATTAGCACTCCTGATGAAATGTACCACAGTTCACTCACCTGCAGGCTGCCTGCACCTGCTCGCTGCATGGCATGGATCGTCTCCTCCACTCTGCTGCGCTCCCTCATCAGCACCGAGCACTTGGCCAGCTCTGGGATCTGCGCAGAAAAGAGTTCAGTCTTACAACACATGTATATTATCAAAAAAAGTAGATTCCAGGGAGGCTTTATATTGGATTACGTTAAATGCATGCACTTTAGTTAATATCAAGTTCAACACACACACACACACACACACACACACACACACACACACACAGACACTTTCAACCCAGAATTATGTTTACTTAGTTTCTGAAATGAAACTTCCACTGTCTTTATTCAGGAGAGCTTCCTCACCTCGGTCTTGGTTAGCTGGTGCCAGATTGCCAAGACGGTCCGCACAGGTGTGTAGATCCAGGGAATATGGTATATCTGCATGTAAAGCCAAGGAGAAAACTCATTTGGGTAATGCTTTATTTTAGTTTTCCTGGAGATAACTGGTAACTGATAACTGGGTACTAATTTTAGGGAACATAGAAACAGTGTTCACGTGGTACAGTTCCACTAAATTAATTCATAGTGTAACCCAGAAGAGTCTTTTAGTCAGGTTAGCTGGACATGCAAAAATGTGACATTTGTTCGCAGGCAAGCATATAATTCAACATATATGGAGAATAAAGTTCCCAGTGATAAAGGGAAAATGAATTAATATTCACTTGTGTTGAAATTGAGCTGTTTTCTCAAAGAAAATTCATATTTTCCCTATAATTAGTATCAACTTACATATATATTAACGCCTTAAATTAGGCCGAGGGTTAATTTATTGGCATTAAACAGGAATGCCCATACGTTACAGCTAGCTACTAACAAACTGCCTGACAGTGCAGCACAGTCTCTGATTAAATGTGTGTATTCAGTTGGGTTTCACACCGTCTTACTTGTTATATAAAAGTGCCCTATATTTGAATGAAAACACATCGTACTTCGTCGTTTTACCATCCAAAACCTGAACATATTTTAACTTTAATAGCCTGTTTGACTAGCTAATTATATGACTTCAATGATTACCGATGCGTAACAGCTGGCCGTTACAACTTACCATTTTCAAACGGAGAACTGACGTGTCGGCGAGGTTTAAACTGTTATTCGGAGGAACCGTTAAAAGTTCATAGTGTTAAAAGACAAGCTATATATCTAAAAAGATATAACAATTAAATAATGTCACAAATTAGAGTCAACTGGTGGTTTGATTGACTTGTTTACATTCTCTGGTTTGTCTGTGTCCCACCCGCTGTATTCCCCCACTTCTACTTTATAAACACAAAGGTTCCTACGTACTTTAGTTCCTACTTCACGGAGGGCATTTTCGCCGAGGTACCGCGTCAGATCACATTATACCTAAACCCATTAAATTACATTAAAGAGGTTGCATTACATTAAGTTACACATTACATTAAATTACATTAGATTCCATTACATTCAAGACACTTTTTTTAGGAACATCAGGGGCCATATTGCCAAAGTCTCTTATTTCACCATTGAAAGTCCTCTTAAATGGCATTAAAAGTTCCTAGCAAAGTTTCTTCTTAAGAGCTGTTCAGAAAGCTGCTGAGAGCAACTTTTACCAAGGGACTGAGAGAACTCCTAAGATAAAAGAAGGGGAGGGGTTTACCCATAGATAGATAGATAGATAATCTATTTATCTATATATTTATCTTCAGAGATAACAAGCTGATTTGGTTATTTATCATTTATTGAAAATGTCTGTACACTTGCAGCTCTTGCACATAGAAATGAAATGACACAATATGTAACACAGTACATATGGCTACATGAAATCAGCATATATGGCACTCTCCAACTCTCCAATGATCACACTGAGACAAAAACCTGAACTTGAAACCCAGCCTCAAATGTGGTATTGAAATACTACATCCAATCTCTAAAATCTGCCTATGTCTGCTCTGTTGCATTCTCCAGTAATCCTGTGGTTGTGTGCACTCACCATGAGAAAAATGGCTTAAAACTAATTCTTGAAAATTCAAAACCTCCACCTAGAACTGATCAAATGATTTTCATTCATCAATTCATACTGCTCACATTATTTTGCAGTATGTTAGTGGAAAAACATTAGGCTCACAAAGCCTAATTAGATAATAGTTCTAAACAGCTTGGCTAAGGATACCACAGGCACTTGCAATTTCAACAGTAATGGAGAAATACACTGAGCCCAGCAACTGGTCCACACAACATGGTGTTTTGAGTCAGAAGGTCGTAGTCGAAAAAAGCAACACTGTAAAACATTCAAGGTCCTTTAGTGCAGGGAATACAATTATTAAACTGAATTATTAAGGGGCAGTTGGGATTTGTGGCAGAGTTGGGACCACACAGAGAGAACCATGCACAAAAACACATTAGCCTCCTGGTTTAATGTGTTTCACACATTTCATAGTCTTTCCACAGTGCAGCGTCCATACGTGAACATGAGCTCTAATTCACAAAATAAGAGGCAGAGAATAATCTGCCAGAAGCACAAAGGCAGAACAAAGCCAAATGAGTCCACTAACACCAACAAACCACATTCAAATATAAGAAATAGAGCTTCTTTTGCCAAAAATGACTATTGGGTCTCTTTCAAGCTATGCAACAACCTGGGAAATCAAATAAAGGAAGTTTTGAGCAGCTGCAATATTTAAGAAATAAATCATACACATTTATACACATCCGTTGGAATGGCAAAAAGGTATTGTACAATCTGTGAAAACTGTTTTAACACTATTAAGCAGGCTTATGTTTTACTGAGGGGGAAACATATAATCACTCAACAACCTGTTCCCCAATATGTGCTTTGCTCAATACTTAATTCTTGCTACAAAAAATCTGATAAATGATTGTCTATTTCAAGTGGGGCACACGCTACATACACACTATATACAATCAACATTTAGATAGTTCAATCCCTACAGTGCAAAAAAAGGTAAAACCATGGTGGAAATTGGAGGTAGAAGAGAAATTAGATGCAAGTAGCGAGAGGAGGAAAAAGTTAAAGCTGATACTTGTTTTCTCAGCTGCTTGTTACAGTGATCATTATTCCCACACTCCTAATTTGTCCTTTTCTTCTAACTTACATCACAATAAATGTAGACAGCTAAGTTTACATCTCAACACTAAACCAAATTTCACAGAAAAGTGTCACTGATAACTGTCAGTTTTATTCTATTAACTTGCACCACAACATATGTTGACATCATTTAGTTAACGCAGACCACATATAAAAAGCTAAGCTAAGTTGTTTAGTAATGAAATCAACAGTCTTTTCAGAAAATGCAACAGCAATCGCAGTATGATTTACTAGCAGAATCAAAGTAAGGCATAAGCTAATAACGTAAGGCCAAAATGATTATGTAAGACTGGTAATTTAGTAGCCTAAATAAATCTTTCCTGCAAACCAGCCCCAGGCAAACCCATGCACACATTTCACCTCAACAAAGGCAAAAAATAAGATTGAAGTTTTGTGGTAACAGTAAGGCATTTGTCAGAAGATTAAGTGCTAGCTAGACAAGGCTACATTCACATTCGTGCAGTTTTCGATCTTAACATTCGATTTGAGACTGCAGCTGTCGGCGCAGAGTGAGGGTACGGCGATGGAGCTGCTGCATCTGTTGCATGCGGTCTCGCTGGCGAGCCAGGTTCTGGGGCATGGGGTAGTGCTGGCAGCCGTGAAGATACTGGTATGGGATGCGAACGTGGCAGGCTGCGGCTCGGCAGCGTGGCTGCGGTAAGGGTGGCAGCAGCATCCAGCGCTTCCTCTCAGCACAGTAACAGTAGGCCTCCTTGCGGTACTGCTTGTCCATGTTGTTGCTGTTCCTCCACCCACCAATGATGAATATGTCCTCACCCAGGTAGCAAATAGCAGCACCTTCCATGCTCAGGACCTCTAGGGGTAGGCTGTCGAGGATGTCGTCAGAGATGTCTCTGCTTATTTTCTGCTGAGCGGCCTCAACTGTGACCTTGTAGCTCTTGGCACAACAGGAAGCTGTGTGGTAGAAGTTGGTGGATGCAACAGCCATTTGAAAACTACAGTAATTATCGATGAGCGGTAAGGAGTCCACTTCCTGCCACTTGTGACTCTCTGTATCGTAGCAAGTGGTCACAGGGCTCAGTCCATCCTCATTGTCCATGTCTACAGGGGTCCTGGCCATCACGTACACGTAGCGGTCCTCCACGCTCACTGTTTTTACATCTCGTAGTATCTTTGGTGCTGGGTCAAGATTTAACCACTCGTCCTGCTCAGGCTCGTAGACAGTAACATCCTTAAAGCCTGGACTGAAGTTGCCATGACCACCGATGCTGTAGAGTATGTCTTTGACGCATGTGAGGCCGAAGGAGTGCTTGCGGGTGGTCAGGCTGCTGAGTTGCTCCCAGGTGTTGAGGTTGGGGCTGTAGCGCTCCACCGTCTTGGCGAAGCCTGGCTCCATGGAGCCTGCCACATAAACGTGGCTGTCAGTGACTGCGATGGCATGTCCGTCGAGGTGGTTGTGAATGTGCGGCAGGTTGACCCAACGGTCCTCAGCAACAAAGTAGCCCACACACTCACTCAAATAGTCTCCACCTTCTGATACACCACCCACTACCATGATTACATCCATGTTCTGGCCAAAACGTGGCTGGATTGCTGCCGTGTAGGAGGCACAGGGCTCTAAATCAGCTGACTTGAGGCTCTCAAGGCGAACAGCATGGGCCTCAAGGGCGTCAGACACCAGCTGCCGACAAGCTGCATTGTTTGCCACTAAGGGCTCCTTTCTGACCACCCTTATCAGGTAGGTAGGAGCAATCTGAGGCAGCCTTAAAAGCCTGAACAGCTCCTCAAAATGCTTCTCTCCCTCCTCTGTGTTTTGGTGCACCCATTTTACGATGGCCTCAAACAACTCCTGCTCCGAATCCACAGTGATTTCTGAGTCTGACAGCCAGTCCCGCACCAGGTGAAATGGCAGCGTGTAGAATTCCTCGGTGCGGATAACTTTGTGGAAGTTTCTCCTAATCGTTTTGGCAGCTCCCTTGGCCAGCTGGTCCAGGGTGTACATGTGGGCGAGGCTGTGCACTGCCACACAGTTGGACAAGCTCAACTTCTTGATCAGAAACTCTCCGCAGAAGGACTTCAGCTGCGCCAACAGGAACCTGTGTGAACATGTCGTAATTGTCAGACCATTACTGTGTAATAGTGGAGTTTGGACTAACAGTGATGCCTGTCAGTTAGTGCAGTAATAAGTATAATGTGCCACGGACTACACCAGTATGCAAAGTCTCCAGCAGGTGACTTAAGTCATTAGGACACCTTCAGACAGGATACACTAAGAAGAAAAAGTGGAGGGTACAAAAGCCTGCACACAGTACACTGAAACATTAGATATTCCTTGTCATCTTGTAATAAATCATGTAGAAACAAAACAAGCAATTTAAATATATATATATATATGTCCCTTTTTTGGAAATCGTGATAGGCATTTTGTGCCATATTATGGATTAATTAATAATTAAAATAATCGTTATTTGCAGCCCTAGATCATATAAACTAATGATAAAGACTTGGGCCACCATTTACCCCAAAATGTCTGCCTTTGGCTGATAATTTGGCCCATATTCCTGCCAAATACACTCAGATGATTAATTTTCTTATACTGAAAACATGACTTGCAACTTGGATAACCATGGAGTGCCAAGTTCCACAGGTGTGTGAACTCCAAACAAGTCACACCTTCTGACATAATGAGGATACAGACAAGGTGTGGCTCATGTAGACACAAAAAGCCTGTAGGGCAACTGATCAACACTTCCGTGTATAAGCAAATTAGAAGTTAATGTTCTTATTCAGGTCAAATGTATGGTTTAAAAAAATATATTACCTGTCAGCAAGTTCCAACACTTCATGCACATTAGCAGTGGTTACCCTGATCTCTCCTGTGTACATGAACTGTATGACACTCTCCACTGTTTCTGGGTCTGGTCCCGCTGTGGAGCTCCATTCTTTCAGCTCCACGCGCCCCGACACAGACTCTGAAAACCGTCCGCCGAGCAGCAGCGTGAAGTACCGCGACGCCGCGGATAACACCGAGCGGTGGGCGGTTAAGGTTTGGACCCTCTCCTCAGACCCCCCGCTGGAGCTGAAGACCAGGGTCACGTCGCAGAACAGTCCCGCCTTCCTCTGCTCGTTCTGCCGCCGGGAGAGCTCTGTGCAGTAGGCCGAGCAGGTGAACTCCTCGGCCTCCTCAGGTTCCCCGTCACCTGTTCGCACTCCCGGTGCGCCGCTGCTCTGGCTACAGTCCTCCGGCCCTTGTGCTGCCGCCATCCCGCAGCGGAACAGACTCGGAGGCAAATGCAAGCTCTGAACTATCTTTGGGAAGACCTCATAGGCATATATAACACACGCAAATAAACATTCAAAAACTGACATGCATGCGCAGCGTCCACAGCCGTGATCGGAAAACAGGAGCGCTCACTTCCGTCTTATATTCCAGATGTACTCAATATTTTTGCTGGAGTGCCACCGGGAGGCTCTCAGATTCAAGCCAATACCTCTGTTCACACGGGAGACCCACATCCCTGACGTATAATCCCTTTTTTCGTGTTATGACGCATCAACACGTCTTTATTTTAACAAAATTTAACTTTGTTTAAGGAGATGCACCGTTTTCGCGCATGCGTGGTACGAATAATCTAACTGGTGCGTGGTCTTGTGATTAGGCCAACATCAGTTTAATAACGGATATTTTATACTTTACCCTGGTAAGCATAAAGCATACATTCAGCCCATGAGTTATCAGTCATATTTAGTGTCTGTTATTAATTACTAGTCATGTTTATAGTGTGTATGGTCGCAGCTAACAGACTGATACCGTATTAATAAATACAATATTGTCATTGTACATGTGTGCAAAGGTTATTGACCTTGTGTTGCATTTAGGTGCAGAAACACAATTACGTTTTATTTCTCCGTGAACAAGAGAAGTGGACTGTTTTAATGGATTAAGACAATTAATTAGTGAGTTTTTATGCAGTGTCAGGGGTAGAGGTCATATCCTCTACCTCTTCGGACATAATGTTAATATTCGATTGGACTTTTGTCCGAGTTCTCTATCCTTTAGAAGCCATTAGTGTCTTTTTTAAATTATGATTTCCACAGAGTAAGTATTTATGCTACACACACACCTGTAATTAAATTGTTATTGCAGTATAAAAAGTTGGTAATACATGAATACAGAAGAAAAACTATACTTTAAGTAAACCTAATTTGAGTCATGTCAGTGTAAGCCATATTTTCAAATCCAATATTTAACATTATTTTTTATTTTAGGCAGTTTTAAGCTCTAATGTACAGCAGTCATAGACCCAGCTGTTCATTAGCAATTATCTTCCCACTGAAGATCTTTGAAATCAGCGTTCTGCTCAAGGCTGAATCAACCTCTCATAACAATTCTGCAAAAGGGCAATTCTTCAAAAACTTCACGTTGATGGAGAGGGGGGTAGCAGATACCTCCCTTAAGTATCAAGTACGTCACAGAAGTCGTTTCAGGCTCACCACCTCTGTTCACAGATCACACACAGATTTCGACATTATTCAGCCAAAATGAAAAGTAAAACAATAAGTTCTTTATTATTATACTACTATATGACAGCATATTACAAAAAACAATGCATGTTTTTTTCACAGTTAAATAAAAACAGCAAAACAAAGATCAAACACAGCAGGCCGTACAGTGGGCAAAGCGTTTTGAGTTGGTGTCAAGTCTTTAGTGAAAGTCGGACAATTCTTATCCGTATTATGTGCAATCGTTTCTCCAAATACAGCAACCTGCTTTCATGGTCCCTCGCCAAAAGATGCTTTCAAAGACTCACAGGGCTCATTCATGACACATTTTGTTTGTCCCCTTTTGATGCTTCTACATTTTCCTGTTTTCTGACAGTTATTCAGAATAGCAACACAAGACTTGAACACCTCAAAACTGCATCTAATTTACAGAAGCTGATGAATTTCACCCACTAGTTTACAACCAGGGTTGTTGTAGGAAAGGCAATGGTGGAGTGACACTTAAATCATCATGTGTTTGTTCAATTCCTTTATCCCATTACGATGCCTCCCTTTCAAAACTTAAGATCTCTCTAACTTCAACCACTGGACCCTGTTTTTTTAGTGTTTTTTTTTTATACTTTCAACAAAGACAACAAATCCCCAAAAACAACTTTGGTTTCTCTTGTGATGACAAAGATCTTTCTCAGTGGGAGTGAAACTTGGACAAGGAATTTAAAATGGATATTAGATCTAGATTTGCTAGTGTTGAAACTAAGGTGTAATACTCAGAAAGCATACTTACGCAAACTTTCTTTTGGCCTAAAACAGGCAAACGCTGATTAACATAAATCTAATTATTTTTGTTAATTTGTGTAAGTAGTATAAAAAAAAAAAAAGACATGATACTGTATTGCTGTGCTTGAACAAATTTCACATGAGCAACTGTTACTGAAGATTAACTAATCATCCATAACGCAGGAGTCAGGATTGAATCCTGCCCTCGTACCAACTACGCAAAACAGGTTTCTTTGCAATTTTCTTTAAAAGTACCAATTGATTTTGTGCTCCTACAACTGCTGCAGTTTGCATTGGTTTTCATAGCTGAATAAGTTACATCTCAGACTTTAAATAATTTGTCAAAAAAGAAATCTGAAAATATACTTCCCCTTTTTCCTCTGTAAAAACTAGATCAAAAACTTCTACCCAGATCCCTCAGTCAGACAGTACTTCCACTTTCCAGAGTCATCCTGCCCAAGGCAGCTGTTGTCATAACCAGAGAGTACATATACGTTAAGTGAGATGTGTAATGCTGCCTGACCCACTTGTGCAGTCACATCTGGAAGTGTGTCCCATTCTGTGATGTGGGGATTACATGGACATATGTTCAGGGAGCACATAGGAGATGTCATCCCAGGGGTGGCGGTACAAACCCTGTTTCAGCCTCTTCTGGTCCAGGTAATGCCCTAATGTAAGACAGACACAAGTTAGAAGTCTTGTTTTAAGGCTTCGAAAGTTAGTGTCATGGCTCTATCTGAATGGGACTCACCGATAAAGCCCATACTGCGGCCGAGGACAAAGATCCCATTTAGTGCACCGATCTCCACAAACTCATCAGCCTCATCTCTGGAACCAGTTCAACATTCATGTGAGAAACAATAGTGGACAGTGTGCCCTCAACACACAAAGCAACAATACAGACAACGCACTCTTGGCATCTACATTTTTCAAAATGTATCTATGGTGAATACATTTTGTTAACACTTTAATAACACACTATAATGTAGTTGTAAAAAGATAAGTGTGCATACATAAGTACAGGCTGCTGTATTAACAGATAATGAATGACAGTCTTAATAATGTAAAATATGCCTTATAGGAGAAATGATAATTGTTGAAAATAATGTAGATTAATAAACATTTAAAAATGTCTTCATGTCTACATTATAGTGTGTTATAAAATCATTTATTAAATGTTTATATAGTGCTTATAAATGCTAAATAAGGGGAGTAAAGTATAGTTACCTACATTTTTTTAACTGCATCATGTCAGAAACTGACCAGAAGACAATTACATACCTTCTGTATATGATGATCTACAGACAGTTAATCTACAGTTGAAAAACTTAGCTTTACAAATGGAAATTAAGCGCAAGTCTTAACACTAACCAAAGCTAGACTTCATTAAAAATAAAATGTTAGAGGAAAAGTAAAAACATGTAATTTTATTCAACAATTTCAAAGTAAATGGTCTTTGCCATACTCGCTAAAAGTAATGGATCTGATTAGTAGCCAGTACTTTTTAAGTACTTCCAAATTTATACTTCCTAAACTTTCTCACTGGATTGACACTTCCACCTCACCAGTCTCTCCATGGCATAGCTGTGTTTATACATATATATTCTTACCGTGTGAAGCCACCACACGTCCTAAGCAGGTCCACAAAGGCAACACCAATAAAACCATCTACGTTGAGGATCAGATTGGGTTTCTGAGAATAAGAAAGAGAAATATCAGTAAGCCATTTATGTTAAATCTACCTGATTTAACATAATAAAGGAGGAAAGGTTCTGCACACTGTCCAAAGATGTCACATTGAAATGTTTTGAGTTTGTCAGCAAAATGTTCTAACTGATTGATCATTTGATTTTATTTGGGTCGTCACATGTTGTGCTTCACTCTTGCTAATTCAGCTGACATGTACCTTGGAGGTGGTGATCTTCTCTACGTCTAGGGCATAGTCAAGTAGCTGGGTGGAGGGGAAATGCTGCTTTACAAAGTCCTTCAGAATTTGCACCCGCATGTCTGGGTTGTTGATCTGAAAACAGAGAAACTGTGTTTTACGTTACAGCTTTGTGTCTTGGTTCAAAATCAGAAGAAGTTCTTAATTGTAATTGTAAGGTTTTCATTTATTTTAATTCTAAACTATAGAAGAATTATTCAGAGGTATAATATTAGCAACGATCTACTATAAACTAAAATTGCCGCATCGTTTATAGATCTTTATAATGTAACTTGAGGTAGTGTGAAAAGCTGCCTACTGATTTGACCCGGTGGCCGATGCCCATTATCAGCTTGCCATCCTTCTTCATCTTGTTGACAAACTCCATGGGCAGCATGCCACTGTCGAATGCCTTGCTGAACTGTTTCGCAGCTGCATCCAGAGCACCTCCAAAACGGTCCCCCTGGAATTTATGAATAAATCAGGTTACAGTACAGAAACAACTTGGTCAGTTTTAACCATGTAGCCCAAGCGGGTATTAAAAGACAAGAGAGAAGTGGAGATGTGAGCATTTTTGTCATTTCTGCTAGTTAAAGATGGTGGCATAGTGTATGCGTGTAAGTGTTTGCGTGTGAGCAGTACTGACGATGGTGAGCAGGCCAGAGGTGAGGCTTGAGATAAGGTCCTTGCCAGCACGAGCACAGACGATGGTGTTATGTGCACCAGAGACGGCAGGCCCGTGATCAGCAGTCACCATCAGGCACATCTCAATGAATTGGCAGGCATAGCGTGGCAACCTATACAGAAACGCAGCACAGCTTATTCCACTGAAAATATATTTGTAGAAAAGTAAATTAGCCAGTACTTCTTCTCTCAGAAACCGATTAACACCAGTTGTTGTCTAGTCGTCACACCAACCTGCGTTGGAACCAAAGCAAGCCCAGCACTCCTCCTAAACCCATCTCCTCTTTAAACACCTCAGTGATGGGCATGCCAGCGTAGATGAGCTCCTGGCCTCGCTCGTCACAGATGCTCGTCATGAATGAGGCTGGCTTACGGATCAGGCCCAGCTCCTGGAGGAAGTCCAGTGGAGAGTAAAACAAATATAAGATGGGTTCTAACACACAGGTAATAAACACGATGTGAAAATGTTTGCACACTGTGAAGCAGAGATCAGTATTGGCGTATATGACAGCTGATAAGTAACAAGAAATTGCAGTACAGAAATGCCACTGATATGTTGGAGGTAATTTATATCAGCTTATATGAAAATAATGAGCTCTGAATTGAAACAAGATTCAACAACCATTTAATTTTTCAGTGGCTAAGACAGATGATGTGGAGAAAAAAAAACAAAAAAAAGGCATTTTTGGGTTTATCAATGAGTAATGGATCAAGGTTCTTACCCTGGCCCAAGAGTAATCCATAGGCACTGTCGGGGGAGGCACCTCCTGGGCAGGAATGATGGTACCATTGGCCACCAGTTCATCATAAACGGTCCTGTTTCACCATATATAAACACAATATCAGTGAAAAACCCTAAAAAAAACATTTGTGACAAACTCTGGTATGGCAGTGGGATGAATTTCTCACTTGATGACATCCCCCAGCTCATCAAAGCTCTTTGGTACATAAGCTCCAGCGTCCCTCAGAGCCTGGTTCTTGGCTACGGCTGTTTCCGAAGCCTGGTTGGCACAGGCCCCTGCATGGCCAAACTGAACCTGAGGATGGCGGTATTAAACTCTCAATGCCCAGGTAACAACAACAACAACAACAACAAAATCCAAAGCAACAAAAACACAGCCATCGAACCTCTGAAGTGAACATGGTGGCGCAGGTTCCGATACACCAGCACACCACAGGCTTGGTTATCCTGCCCTCTCTGATGCCTTGGCAGATCTTGTACTCCTCTGTGCCTCCAATCTGGGTTGTCAGAGTGAAAGAGATGTTCAAATTTGCCCATAGATTCATTTCATTAAACACATATGAATTCACATGGAACATAGCCAACATGCTCCAAATGAAAGTAACTTAACATAAACATTAGTGTTAATCTGAAAATATAAACATTCGTAGAGCTACTCTCACCTCTCCCAGCATCACTATCATCTCAACCCCTGGAGTGTCCTGGTAACGAAGGACGTGGTCCATGAAGGTGGAGCCTGGATATCTGGAGAAAGGGCACCAAAACAAAAGGACTTAAAAGTATTTCAGACAACAATATGTTTTTGTGGAGCTGGGATAAATCATCTAAAAATCAGAAAACACAACTATAGTTTCACAACAGGCTTCACAGGACAACGGTCTCTCACTCCAAAGCAAATTATTTGCAAATAAGTTCTTGTACCTGTCTCCTCCGATGGCCACACCTTCATAGACGCCGTCTGTGGTGCGGGAGATGATGTTGTTCAGCTCGTTGGACATGCCCCCGGAGCGTGACACATATGCTACGCTGCCGGGACGATAAAGTTTGGAAGCCAGGATGTTGTCCAGCATGCCACCTGTGTTGCCGATCTTAAAACAGCCCGGTTTGATGCCACCAACCTGGGAGATGGAAAATAATGGGTATCAAATTAACTTATGAGTGCCAGTTGAAATGTATCATTTTCTGCTTACATACATTGACGATTAAAGACATCTATACACTCACAGACAGAGATAATGACCACTACATTCACTACTGCAGTACTTGAAAGGCTGCATACCGTAGCGGGGCCAATGATAGTGACACCTTTCTCATCAGCCATCTTGATTATTTTCCTTGTCTGAGCTTCAGGGATGCCCTCAGCTATGATGGCGATAGAGTGGATCTGAAAACACAATTTAGATAAGAGAGCTGACTTTCATGTTTGGCTGAATCTCACATGTTTATGCAGTGATGTATAGGCTTGTATGTAAACATAATTTTACAGTATGTCTTTCTACCTGTGGGTACTGCATGGCCTCCATTGTGCTGTCAAAGGCAGAACGCAGGGACGCAAAGCTGATCAGGACGTCCACCTCGGGGTGCTTCTTCATGGCGTCGGCCATGTTCTTATAGACCGGCAGCAGGATCTCTTTGTGGCCCCAGTAGAACTTCTGCTTGTGATCCCCACTGGTAAACACAGACATGCAAGATAGAAGAATATAAATCTAGCAAAATTGTATTTGAACTTGAGCAGCACTAGAGCAGTTAAAACTTCTCCGATGTGCAAATTTGGAGATAATAAAATTCTCTCAATAACAACTCTTGTCTTCAGATCTTTTAGGGTTGGTTTCCTACTAAAAGTAAGAAAGTTCAGCCGAGTACAGATTGCCAAGTTTGTTAATTGTCAAAATATGCAAACTCAAAGATAAACAGATTTAATCAAGATGAAATATGACTTGATAAAAGATGTGAAGACTTGGCACGTTAAAGCAAAAAAAATATCACAACTAGAAGGTAATATTTATACTAATAAAGTTGGCCATAGTGGATGAGCGTTTGTTACATTATCCTCCATTGTTTGGGGAAAAATAGATGTTTCTTTCACTCGTACACTTCTGTAGTTATTTACACCTTGACAAAATGGTGTTCTTAATATTAGCATCATGGATCTGAATTGCAACAACAACACACACATTGACAAGACAAAACCACATGATGCAGTGAAATGTATTTAGGACAATCTGTTGCAACACTGTAGAGATGTCCTTAATCAGTGGAATATCAAGTTTGTAACTGAACTCCTTTCAGACCAACATGAGATCTTGGGGAACCTACGTGAAGGGGTAGACCATGGCTGCCACAGACGGTTCCTCCCGGGAGCATACGTAGTCGAAGTCCATCATGCCTTGCACGGCACGTGTCTGCATGCCCCAGACTATGGCTTTGGTGTGTTTTCTGAAGAGGGTGGTGGCTTTGGCTGAAGAAACGAGAAGGCAGAGAGAGAGAGAGTCAAGTGAGACCTGAAAGCAGAAATAAAAATAATCACGGGGATGGGGGGGGTCAGGCCCAGGAAAACAGCAGGAATGGGGATGGCAACAAGCAGAGTACAGAGTGACCTCACTCTGAGGACAAAGATACAGGAGGTAGAGAAAATAACTCCTCATGGTTAAAGACTTTGTAGTTACAACATCACCAATGCAAACACAGCTCCAAAAGGAAGGTCGCGTGTCTCTTTGTTGATGCAGTTTGCCTGCATTAGGCATATGTTTTCATTTTTCCACACACTTCCCCCCTGACTTACTAACTTATTTTGAAGGTTTTTTCACAGATGCATTGTAATTCGTGCGCCACACATCTGTTTTTAGCTGACAAATGCTGCTATTGCATTCAACCTAATATAACTCACATTATCAAAGTATAACCAACTTACTCTGAGAGTCCATTATTTTGTCCACCTCCAGGTCACACTGTTAAAAAGGATTAATTTGTGGTCTCACAATGTTAAAATTTAAATGTCACCAGTGGTTGTGGTAGAAGATTTGAGATAGGGGACATATTGTTTGAAGTTTCCAATAGTGGTTTTACTTCCATTGTTTCTAAATGAAAAGAGTTTTTCTACTGTAGGTTTGTAAAACTTATAAACGTTACCCCACTTGCCCATTACCAAGCCGGAATACCACGTAAGCAAGACACAACCCCTCAGTGTTGATGACACAGCTGTCTACTAGTAATTGAATTAATACATTTCAAGGCAAGGTCCAGACACCACAGCAACCCAGCAGAGCAAGAAAACGGTCTATGTCCAGACTGAGCCGAGGCAGTAAAGTGTTCTTCTTTGAATGCAGAATGTCATGTTAGTGTACAATGTGGTTTGAAGCATTTGTTGTTAAATGAATCACCATAAGGCCACCATAAAAATGCAAAAAAGAAGGACAGACTGTGGAGAAACACCAGCAAACAGACAAAAACGGGAAGGCAGGGGGAAATGGACAGAGGGCGGAGAGGGCAGGAAAACAGGTTTTTCACACCCTTCCATACCTCCGCTGCAGCCTGAAGAGGCTTGCGCTTCTGTGACCCCACGGGACGGGAACACAAAATACGACAAAATGAGCACAAACACAGAGAAAAGAATGAGTGCATCTTTATCTTATCCACTTGAACAGACTTTAGTGCATTTGGTCAACAGTGTGTCATCTCTGAAAACACTCCAGAAATAGAACACCAGAGGAAAGACCATGCAAAGCTCAGCTGCTACAGATGCATGGCTTTACTGAGCTGCTGGGAAAAGCGATCTAAAAGGTTTAGTCTAGCCACAGTCGCAATCTCAACATAGCCTGTGCTGAACATTTTGACTTCTAACACTACAATCAAAACTATCCCCACACAACAACACACAACTCAGTCTAAAGATGACAAATCTTTTCTACAGATCCTTGTATTTATGAGTCTTAGCATTAGAAAACTGATGATATGCTTAATGTGTGATTTATCTACAATTGTTTCTACAGTATTTTATTTATTCCAAGGGCGACTTGTTCTTTTTGAAAAAATACAAAAATCTTATTGCTGAAGAACCTAATGTACCCACTGGACTAATGAGGCGATGCAAACATGTAGGTGTCACACACAGACACACTCCTTTCCAGCAGGATTAGGAGGGTGAAGGGTAAGAAGAAAAAAGGGGCAAACCAGTGTAGAGTGTGTGGGCAGCCGAGCGCAGTGTGGGCATGGCGCACCTATCACTTACCTTTCCAATCGCCTGTGACCACATTCTTCAGAGGCCACAGTATAGAATGAAGAGAGTCTTAGAGAAACAAGCATGAAAAAGGCGAGGGTGAGTGGACAGTTTGTGCAGCAAAACAAGAAGAGGAGGGAGAAATAGAAAGAAAATTAAAATGCAGAATAGCAGTGATGGAATTGGCAGGGAGGGAGGGGGAAATACAGGACGCAAGGATAAGAGAAATGAAAAAGCAGAAGTGTATGAGTACATATGGAGTCTTGCTGATAAGAGGCAGTGGAGAGGTGAGTGCTACTGTGTTGGTTACCTGCTGGAAGACCTGCTTTTGACTTTTTGGCCGGGGTGACATCATTAGAGGTCCTGGGTTCAGAGAATGAAGCTGTCCTTGTTGTAGCTGGAGTCTGGTACAGAAAATAGAGAGAAACAAACATTTATGTTACTCAAAGCCTTACAGAATCTACCAAGGAGAAACGGTAGAATGGAACTTACAATTTTCCTCTTACAGTAATAATTTTCCATTTTTAGTATACACACGCCATGTATGAGCTTATTACCAGTCGATATATACTTGACAGGTATGTATTTTTGAAAATAACCTTATTTTAAAATGTCTCATGTGAATTATAAAGTACTGCAGTGACAATTTGGAGTTGTATATCTTTGTCTTCAGCAGGTTTGTTCCCAAAATAAAGAAAGAGACTAAAAGCTTGTTCCCTTAACTCAAGTTCACAAATGTACATGTCATAACTTTTATGCACTTTTTAGGAAATTGTGATATATGGCCTTTGGTTTTCAAAGAAAACATTCTACACCAAATGACGTCTAGTTCACATGGAGGACCATAGCTAATAAATAAAGAGGCTAAAAAGCACACAGACTACATGAAAAAAATAATCATGTAACACTATACAATAGATCTAGTCAAACACGTTCCAAAGTCCAAACCTTTTACAGCTTAAATAATGTTTGAACATGCCTGACTGAATTGTATCTAAAGTAAGCGAATGCCCTTAAACATGCAGCACCTTCTGCTACACGTGAACATAGCTGCATATATTTGTGCAATCTCTAATGTTAATGCATTACTCAGCAATAATCTCTTTAACTCTCACAAACAGTACAATTAGTTAACTGGATTCACATAAGGACACACAATTTAATTGTCGAAAATGAAAATGTGGTGCCTGTCTCCAGCAATAAGACATCTGTAATGTGTTACTGAATGAAAATACCACTGCACTGTTGCTGGCATTGAGTAGGAAGTTGGCGGTATGTGCGTCCATTGGGGGCTGGTTAGGGATTGGCCGGTGGCCCAGAGCCATTCCAACAATGGCCGTCATATGGGTCTCGGTACCAAACACATGGATAGGGATACCTGTGGTCTTCCCTGCAGAAAGAAAAAATTTCTACCAATTTATCATGCATAAAAAAACTTTAACTGGCATTCATGCTCTCATATCACCTGTGTATGCATTCAAAAACATTATTACCCTTCTTTTCAATCATACATAGTCCAATAAAATAATCTGAAAATTGCACCAAGTATTTCCAATACATACTACAGTCATAATCTAATTCATTTGTTCTCTGGCTGGGCTCTTCCCTATGACACTCACTCACCTACTTCCCCCATCACCCTCAGCCCCTCCTGGTAGTTGGGCCCGCCACGTCGAACAAAGATGGTGACCTCGTGCTCTTTCAGAGGACCTTGGAAGTCTTTGATGGCCCTGACAATGCCCTGAGGAGAGAGACAGGCAGGTCAGCTATGTGGATCACAGATGGTGGATTCTTCAAAAACATCTGCACAGGTGTGTTAGCCAGTGAGTGTGGCTCAGAGACCTGGGGAATGTGCAGTGTTGTTTTCATAAACACCATTTAATATATACATATCAGAAAGAAACTTTTTAGTAAGTAACACATTAAGTACTGAGTTATGCAGACAGCATTAAGTACTGAGTTATGGTGCTGAACTAACCAAAGGAACATAGATAATGTACTTAGATAGGTAACAAAGTTGGCTACAGTGAGCAGCTGAGTTTGTGTCCTCTTAAACTGGAAATTAGAAACAGAAATTTGACATTTTGGCAACAGCTTGAAGGCAAGCCAAACTCTTACAGTTGTCTAAAAATGCTATCTGTGCATAAATATATATTGTACAGACATATATTGTATTAACATGATTTTGATGTGAAGTTTCATGCCGAGTGTCTCAACAAGTAATGAAGCTGCAGAAGTTCTGCTACTCCCAAACAGACTAGCCTCAAACAATACAGAGACTAATTCCTTCAGAAAGAACAAAATATTGTGTTGCAGTTGTTTTCTCTCTTAGAAAAAAATTATCAATACACATTTCATTGACTTAATCACACTAAGAAGGCCTGTGATAACATTAAAGTTGACACAGTTTACTTTTCGTGGTGTTTCAGATAAAGAGAGTGATGCGTTTCACCTTGAATGTGGCTGCTACATTGGTGAAGTTGGCAATACTTCCTCCGATGATCAGCACTTTCCCTGTAGGATACACAGAGAGCAGCTGATATGAACATGTTCATGACTGAAATTTGCCACTCCACTAACATAGTTTGGTGACAGCCATGAAGTCTATTGCTGGCAACATACACATAGTGAACAGGGGCCTTGTGACACACTAAAGGAGAGCATGTAGGTCACATTGCAGAAGAAGGATCCAACACAGATTTCCATGCTTAAAGAGAACTTGGCAAAGTTCATAAGAAATATCAAATTTATCTGAAATGGTCAAGATTGTTTTCCAAAAGCTTGTCCAGCTAATCCCTCGCCCCACGCAGCCCTTCGGCCTACTTTTTTGACCCTGTTAAGTGTAGTGGAAACGCCCTAATGAAGTGTTGGCTGTACCCACCTTGAGGATGTTTCTCCCGTGTCATGAGAGAGAGGATGGTTTTAGCGTAGTCGTAGGTCTGCTGTTCACTGGGCGCGCCAGAGTACTCGCCATAGTTGGCCAGTTCATCCACCCCACCCAGGTCACAGATTGTATCGCTAAAGAGGAGGGAAGATGGACAGTCAAGTACTGTTTGTAGCTGGTGCTTTTAGTTTTAATTAATGGTGCCCTGTGGAATTTTCTTCTAAACAAACACAAGTTGTGTTTACGTTCAGTGTCACTCCTGCATTGTTTACATCTATGTTAATTAGCTTTCAGTCTTCCTCTTCACTGCCTTTGTTGGCACATTACTGCCACCTGTAGATCAGTGGAATAGGGGGAAACCATGGCAGGAATGTGCATCGCGTCAACTGCACACACAAGCGTGCGCATGATGACCAACAAAAGGGGGACCCAGACCTAAACGAAACTGCTCTATAGTGCTACCACAGGTGTCTGTTGAAGGCAAAACCTTGCTTTGCATCAGTGACTGCCATGTGAGTCAAAGTTTAACAAGCTTTTACATATCCAGCCATAAAGAAGCTCTGGCGGAATATTAAATATATAGTGTATATTTCATCCACCAAAGCACTTTGAAGAGCTTCTGTTAGCTAAAAAGGCTCGATATAAACAAATAAACTGGATTACCTGTAGACTACTGAAGCCCCTCCTCCAGCCACCATGGTCCAGATCCTGCCACGAGGGTTCAGCAGGGTCAGCTTCAGACTGGCACCGCTCTTTGCATCCAGATCAGCTATGTACGCCTCCTACAATGGACACATCATATAGTGCTAATGCATTCTGGTCAATGAGTGCACAAGGCCAAGGATGGAGGCATAATCTGAGATTCAAGCTACTTGTGCACTTCAGTTGCTGGGGACTGGGACTACATTTGGTCTAATATTTGTTCTCAGAGGCAGTCAAAAATCTTTTTTTAAATACCTGAACATGACATGACTGAATATAAAAGATAATAATGGTATGCAGACTAAAGAAAAAAAAGCTACTCCCCCAAAAGGTTGACCTTGTACATCTTCTATGATTAAACTGTGGATAAGACAGCTGCAGTATTATAACCCATTAGATCCCCTAACCTAAAAGATCTTAATACACACATACATAAAAACCTGCTTTACTGTCTTTCAGAGCTCACCTCTGGGTATGCTTCTCTGCCAAAGGGTGGTGGAAACTCCACATCACCCCATTTAGCCTTACAGATGTAATCTGCTGTGGCATCAATCTTGGCTGCCATGTCGAGGACGTACACTCCATCTTGGGTGACGACTGGTTAAGAGAATAAAAGTTGTGTAATCCGTTAATTTGACATTTTCATGCTTTCCTCAAATAAGGTTGATACAGTAGTGAATTTGATCATTAATGTACACAAATTAGTAACTTGTTCCCGTAAATAAATAATGACTCCCCACAAAGTCCTTGTTCTCTTGAATTAATAATGCACAAATGGAGCTGTTAGAGTAACAAAACAGTTCCCATCTTCCCAAACTGAAGAATGACACTGGATCTTGCTTCTCAGGGTCCTAAAGTAGAAATGAATATAAATATGCACAGTTTAGATGCATGTTAAGAAAAACATACCTAGAGGGTTGATCTCAAGGTAGGTGAAGTAGAGGTCCTCATATAAGTTGAAGAGGCCCACTATAAAACTGGCCAGGACTCTTCAAGAAGGGAAAAAACAAATTAAACAGTAGATTAAAATCACAATACAAGCGAGGACAAGTCTTACTAGAAAACAAGCAGTGCACAATACATTAAATGAACACTAAACAACATATTTTGTTGCCAAACAATATACTAAATGCTGCTACATTTAACACACAGTGCAGCAGCAATGATAAAATTCATAGTGGATCACACTTTGCTTCCAAGGGCAGAGCTTGTAAGAAACTAGACCCAAAAAGCAAAACAATACTGTATAAAAGAGAGATCAGCATGTTCTCTGCACACTGGGGGAGGTATCTGGGAAAGAGGGAAAAAAACAAACTAAAGCACACTGCTCAAGGTCACACAATAGCAAAGGACACACAAACTACACTGAAGACAGAGAGCCTCTTTG
Source organism: Macquaria ambigua (assembly GCA_008360985.2). NCBI lineage: Eukaryota > Metazoa > Chordata > Actinopteri > Centrarchiformes > Percichthyidae > Macquaria > Macquaria ambigua. The sequence continues at coordinate 21,395 of VMKM01002659.1, read as the reverse complement.
ATTCATTGGCAGAAAAATGTAGGAACAAACCATAATCAAGGGTTCGACATTAACCATGGGCCCTGTGGCCACAAAAAGTTAGTGTGGTCACCAAATACTCCATGTAGGAGGCCCCTGTGGCCACCAAGTTTTCAACGGGGTGCTTGGTAGCAGCCCTGGATACAGAATATCACGGAAAGTATCAACTTCTATCTAATAAACACAAAATTGATTCAAACTGGCATCACATCATTGCTTTAGTATCACATCAGAAAGGTGCCGTCCAATTCCAGTCCCCTACAGAATGGCTACAAGATGAGCTCCTAGTTGGGTTTGATGGTCAGATACAGTAGCTTTCATTGTTTTTTCATTGGAGAGACCCAGAGTCACTTTGTGTCATACTGTTCTAACTATTGGTATTATATCGTATTTTAACATTCAGGTAAAAACACATCCTTATGTCTTACTTTCAACCAACTAAGTTTGCTTTACTGCTGTAGATCTTTCTGTGTGGATAAAAATAAATAAATGAATAAATAAAGGATGTGTCCGTACTCTTTCTTGTCATCAGGAACGTGTGTGAGGAGCTGCTCTGTGACTTGGTCCTCACTCAGCTTGTCATCCACTGCCACCATCAGCCTCTGGGCTTTGGCGTCCACGTCACCCACCTCCACTCCGCCCTCGTGGTGGAAAAGCACATGGTCGCCCTCGCGTGTGGCATAAATACACACGTAAAACTCCTCCTCCTGGGTGGACCAGTAGAGAGTTAGGGCAAGTACAAGGATACACATACACATTTGAACAGATTTAGTTTGCAAACCGCAGAGCGTGCAATCTCATTTACAAAAGGCTGACAAGCTGTTGGAACAACTTGAACATCCGGTTCTCTATCTTAACCAAAGTGACCTTCATACAGGTGACGAAACACAAGAAACTGGTATACATTACCTGTGTGTGTGGAACAAACGGCTCAATGAGGAAGTTCTTCAGCACACCCTTTGCCTTTCCCACCTGTTTAAGACAAACAACTTGATGTCACACACCACAAGCATGTTAGTCTAACCTAGTTATAGACTTGGAAGTTAATGGCACTACAGTAAATGTTTTTTTTTTTTTGCCCCAAACTAGAAAAAGCTAAACACATTTTCCTAAATATGGTGGTGTAAAGGACAGTGTAAGTAGAAGTGGAGTCTGCACATAACATGCTGCTCCCAGGTTTAATTTACTATGGCTTGTCATCTTTACACAACCTGTTTTGTTTATTTAAATTATTATATGTGCACGTTCCATTTTTTTTATTAAGAGGAAAGCATATAGAATGGCATAGGATATTAAAAAAGCAACAACTAATGGCATGGCTGGTGCATAAATATGGTGATGGCCTGTTTGAAGTGCAGCACAGCATGTTTGCATGTATGGTGGACCAGAATAGACCACCCCCCTCCACTGCATTACATAACCTCTGACCTGGCAGATCTAAACATAACCCCATGGGCCTCTGGTACTGGACACAGCAACCTTCTTTACATAACAGGTCCATTTGCTGGGACTAATGGACAAGGAACTGTAGCTTACATTCTCTTCAGATGCCGTACAAGCCACAACGTGGCCGTCATGTGATTTACTACATAGGTTGAAAGGTTAGACTGCATTGTTATCTTCATTTACGACATAATTAGTCTGAAAAATCACACTGAGGAGCAGGGACCATGTGCTGAATATATCTAAAAAGCAATGAATTTTCATATTTAATTAGTTTTCTTCGTGGTTTTTATAACACCACTTGTACTATCAATGCTGTGTCTGCTGTCATGTCCCAAATTTCCATTATGGGAGATAATTAAGTTGTATTTCAAACAGATGAGAAAGATCAAGAAACAAATCAAGAATATGCTTAAAAGCCCAGAGATTATTAAAAAAAGAGATGAAGAACAAATTAACACGAAAGAAAATAAAAGTTACTGGTTAGCTGGAACACTAGCAGAGTATGTATCAGATATTTATCTGAGTAGAGCAAATTAAATCATTTTATTTTGAATGGGGATACAGACACAGAACTGCCAGTCTTTAAGAAAAGACTTGATGTTCTTTGTTTGAATGACAAGACAGTTGAGTGACCAGTAAAGCTTCGTTCAGACCGAAATGAGCTCTGTGTGAGAAAATACAGCGCATTCATTTAAATGGGATCACTATGCTGACACAGCGGGGGACAAACACAGGGGCCCAAAAAAAAATAAATAAATAAATAAATAAAATAAAAAAGGAACCAACTTTTGCCAGACTGAGGGAAAAAGTTTTCACCAAAAAAGTTGAACTAACTTTTGCCAGACTGCCAGTAACATGAAGAGCATATTTCTACTGTTTTACCTGCCAATCATTGCACCAAATAATAACTTTCCAGAGATATAAAATCCTTCATCATAGTATTATAAACCACTGTGCAGTGTTTTGGTGTCTGATAATCCTTCAAGCTGTTGGATCTGTTACTCTGGCTGGATTTCCTGGATCAAATTTCATTGTCTCAAAAGGGAATGCTGGGCTGTTTTTGATCTAAAACACTCACTAAGACAGACAGAGAGATTACAGTCAACTCACGGTGGTCTCTCTCATGAGGCGGGCTTTGAGCCACTCTCGGACACCCTGCAGGTCCAGGTCGATGCCCACCAGCCCGAGTTTCCCGCGCCGCTTGATTAGTTGATCTGGCTTAACCACCAGACGCTACAAGGGTAGACAGATCAACCACTTATTAAACAAAAGCCACAGATTTTCACCAATACTGGTGTGACAAACAAACAAAGTTTCAGTGACATGCAGTATGTAATTAGCCTCATTTCAATATTCCTTTGCCGGGTGAGGACACAACCTAAAACCAAGACAGGCTAGCAGAAAGTTCTTGATGTTGCATTGAGTCTGTCGCAGCAGCCTTACCTCTGTGAGCAGCCATGGATGATCCTGCGTGAGGCGGTCCCAGTCAGTCTCGGCGCTTACACTGGCATAGCGGAAGCGGTTCTGCACGGCCGCTGAGGTGCAGACATACTTGTACAAGAACTCTTTTCCTGTCTGCTCTGAGATGGCTTTCGCCGACATGGCAGCGCTGGATAGCACAGGACCTTTGGGAAACGGAGACCAACAGTTAATTTCAGAGTCACATCATCATCATATTATGTACAGTATATATTGAAGGATAAAACAAAGAAAAAACTAAGCATAGACGCATTTTGAGCAACTAGAAGCTACAGGAAAAATCAATTCTTATTTTCAACCAAGAGGGGGGCTACTACCAAGCCCAAAGGAAATGTATGCACACAGTATGATGTGATTTAATGTACTTGGTTACATTATTTCATGGATGTTATCAGAACATTCATTGGAGTCGCATGCCTGTCCAAAAATCTGAAATCTGTGTTTGAGATTTCCACAGTGACAAATCCTTTGCTACACACTGTAATATATAGTATATCTCCATCCAAATACATAGTCTCACATAAAAAAAAAAGCTATCAAGCTTGGCCATTTAACACGTTTGGGAATTTCACAACGATACGTGTATCTGATGGAAGAGACAAAAGGTTGCACTGATGGTATTTTGACATTCCGGTTTCAAACATCACTGCATGTTGTCAGACCTGCGCAGCCAACCCAGGTCACTCACTGTCACTCAAGCCAATGCTGTCTAAACTAACACAAACATAACCTTCCTTTGGCCTAGTGCCTAAAGTTTGCAGTTCTAATTTAAGGAGACACAACTCTGAAGGCTGGTGTGTGGAACAGCCCAAACTGATCCATAAAGTACCTTTAACACCACTACCACAAACCAAACAATGATAAGCAGTGAGCCTTGATAACATGCAGCCTATCTCCTCTGCGATACTGATAACATTTTATGGTGGTTTTATTTCAGCTTTTGAAATGCAAGCAGTGGCTTTATGGTTGCAGCTTCTACGTCAGCTGCAGCACTTCAACACAGAAAGTCAGTCTGCAAGAGGTCTGTGATATCTAACCTGAGGAGTCGAGGATTTAGCTTAGTTAGAAGGCAATCCTGCCTTGCTTTTAGGGGCAGATGTCCCTGCCATAACCCACGGCTCCAGTCGGGGGGGGGGGGTACTGCTTCAGACACAGCTGCTGCTTGATGAGTTTAGCAGTGCTCTAGCATCACTTTTCCCGTGCCGTGCTGCATCATGTGCGTTAGGCCACCATAAATGAACGAAGCTCCTGTACCAGCTACCACACCCACTCCACAGACCGTAGCCTTAACTAGCTAGCCAAGCAAGTTCAGTAACTTTAGCTTGGCTCGGTGAGGGTAAATAAGGCAAAGAACAACTTCCTGGAGAGGTGATACAACGGACATTTGTAGTATAGCAAAACCTACAGAGTGAGACATGAGGGGAAAAAAGCTTGCCAAGGCAGGGAGATTCTGTTTGCGGATGATGTAAATTTAAGTTAGCCAGCGTTTGTGATTAATATGAGCTCTGCTTTTTTTCCTGGTAAGTGATGAGTCAGTTATATCATCTCAACTCTATGTCAAAGGCTAACAGCTAAGAAAAACAATGTAGGAAACAGCATTATCTTTGCTGTGTCTGGCAGAATGACTGCAGTTTTTTTGTTTTGCAGACAAACCTCTCACACCATCTCACATCCGCTAATCTGAAGTCCTGGCAGACTGGCTAACTGCTGTAGCCTCACACTGGTGCAGACAGCTGCTAGCTAACTGGTAACCAGAGAAGCTAACTTACGTTTATGGTTAAAAAGAAAAGAACTTAGCGGAAACGGTTACCTTGTCAATGAAAGTAGCACCTCCGCGAAGTACAGGAATCGTGTCCTGGTCACAAATGACACAGATAAAGAGTCACTACTTCTTGTACCAGAGTCCGCTCCTGCCACTTGCCACCTCACTCTCGTCCCGTCGCACCATAATCTGGCGACCGATTACACGTCGATGCGGGCGTCTGATTGGTTTAAACGCGGACCCGTGATAACGTCAGTTACGCCCACAACTTTATAATACGATGCCACCTACAATAAATCACCACAAAACTGTACAATTTTAAAATAACCACTGATCAAAAATGACATATGAATGACGGGACAAATTTATTTTTTGTGGCTTCATTTGAGTTCATTAAAAGAAACCCTCAATTCCAGGGAAGAATGGAAACATGTTTGTGCACAAACTTGTGTTAATTTCCTGGTGAAACATTACCCTTGTTAACGTGGGTTAAGGTTTCACAGAATCTATAGACAGTCATGGAAAATGTACTCAGATCCTTAACTTAAGTAAAAGTGGTAATGCCACAGTCTAAAAATACTCAGTTACAAGTAAAAGCCCTACAAAACTTTACTTTAGTAAGTGCACATTATTAAGAATGACCTCTTTCAAGGCATTATATTATACATTATTGGATTGTATAATAATTATTATTGATGATATAGCAGAATTTCTGTTTCAAGGTGGAGCTAATTGAAACTACTTTACAGCTTATTCAGTGCTGTGGTTTAATCTATAACAATGCATCATGTTTTGGAGCTGATCATGTTTTGTATGTAAAATATGCATCTGCAAAGTAACTAATGACTTTGGCTGTCAAACTGATATAGTGGAGTAAAAAAGGGCAAGATCTTCCTCTGAAATGTACTTATGAGTAGCATAAAAATGGAAATACTCAGAGGGCACATAATTACAGTACTTAAGTAAATGCACTGTTACTCACTAATGGAATCTGGAAAAATATTTGATCAAATTATTCCATGAATAGATTTGAGAAAAGTCCAGCATTACAGTAAAAGACGAGCCTTTATTTTCGCAATAAGAAAAGCATGTCTTGTTAATAATGCGACACGTTTTAAAAATGATACATAGATCAGTGACAGAACTATTAACAATAGAAGCTTCCAACCTACTACCAGTGCCCCTTTAAAACAGGTGGAACAAGTAGGGGAAGGGCTGTACTGACCGAACGTGCATGACAAGTGTAGGTGAATGACAGCCAGGTGTGGACTGATGGTGACATAAAAGGAAATTTAAGTCTCTCGTATTTGACAGGATGAAGAATGCAGTTTCAATTTTGTTTACTGGCCAGATATGAAAAAGGTTTTCCTGCAAAAGAGCACAAAAACGAAAGAAACCCCAACATGCTATACAAGTGTAACTGTTGCCTTTTGCAAATAGGATGCGGCTTGCTCTGCAGCTTTTGATGTAGGTTTTACTGTGAGAAGGTTAATTGATCTGCTCATTCTGGTAAGGCACCACTTGAATTTGAAATGGACAGCAGGACAGATGTGCGGCCGGTGCTTCAAACAGAAGAAAATCTGTAGGTGTATATGTATGCTGATTTTGGCCTGTTTCAAGATAAAATTACTTTCACAATCTGAGAGCAAAGAGGGTGATGTGGAAAACATTTACAAATGAGTCTCTAAAAAAAAAAAAAGGAGGAAGACAATGAACACTGACATTCTGCTGTATACAGTCTAGAATATACAGTACAATAAATATAAATAGACCGAGGGAAGGCTGAAGGAGAAAGATTTATGGACACAAAAAGGATTTACATTCGAGTCAAATATACAATGCAGCATGGAGAAATGGAGAAGAAACAAAAACCCTGCAAGTCGACTGTATATTTGGCAAGTGAGCCAATAAAACCTGGACACACACTTGCAAGAGACCAGCGTTGTCCTTAACAGGCTGTCCTGAGGTCAGTTTTGACATTGAACTTCCACAGTAAATTGACTCTTGCTTTATAGAGACATGCTGTCCCAGGAGAACCTTAAAAACTTATACCACATTATGTCTTCTAAAACTAATCAACCATGATGCTTACACTTCCAACACATTTCATACCACTGTCCACCTTTATGAAGGTTGAGGCAGTTTTACAAGATTAGATTTCACTTAATATCATTTTGATTTTGGCAACAGGGGCATGCTCCGATCAGCTGATCCAAACCTCTTATAAAAAGATTTCTTATGCACTTCTTTTATTTACAATGTTAATTCACGACTAAAGCTTCTGAATTATCCGTCCCAATGTTTGTTAGCATCAATGTAAGGAGTAAATTTAGGAGTGAATGCAAAAATCGTACACCTCTTGAAAAAGGAAAGTGAGGAGATTTTGCAAGACACTCAGTGTGAGCATCAGGAGGTGACTGTGGGTCCAACTTCATTTTGTCCGCTGCAGAGCTGCATTTTCCTGCGTGCTCCTTCGCTTTAGCCAAATTGGAAAAAGAAATTTCCAGGTCCAGAATCTTGGGGGGAAAAAAGAAAAGGAAACAAAAAAAGAAGTGAGTTAATAGGAGGCATTTTCACTGATGGTCTGTGCTTCAATAAACTTAAGGATGTCTAAACTTGGAAAATAAAAAACACACCTGGACTGGAATCGAAACTGTATCCTCCACCATGGCCACCAAAGAAAGCCCTGAAGATGTTGTTTGCATCAAAATCTGGAGAGAAAAATATAGAGGGATTAGCTGGTGATGAAGACCTTCAGGACGAACAAGATGGAAAAACATGATGACATAACTTGCTAAACTAAACAGACTGGAGGTGAATCAAGCTGTTACTGTACTCACATTTTACAACTTTAAAAAAAAAAGTGTCAGCAATACAACAGGAACCACTAGACCACAGGAGAGTATAAAATTGGTCTAAGTTACACATACAGTTAGGGTAACTGGGGCTCATAGACTTCAGTGAAGTAATTAATACTTAAAAACAACTACGTATGTCACAGTAAGTATGGGAAAAGGCTGAATTGGGTTTCTGTTGTTTTCCCAGGCTGAGTTATACATTTATGTGGGATTCTATGAGAAATCATGGAGCAGGAAGTTTGAATATTCACCATCAGAAACTTCAAATCTTTAGATGCATGTTATGATGTTATGTGTACAGTATTGTGGCCTCTCTTAGGGCGTTTTCACACTTAACCTGTTTTGTTCGGTTAAAGCAAACCCTGGTACTTTTACCCGATTAGTGCAGTTCGTTTGGGCAGGTATTAACACAGTAATCACACTCAGGTGCGGACCAAAACTACTGTGACGAGACCCTCGAGACCGAGACCTCGTCTCGGTCTGGAGCGGAAGTCTGCTAGTTCAGAGCACAGGACCATCTTCCTGTATTTACTTTCTTGCTCCCGCCCCAGACACAGCTGATCAATAAGCGGAGTGAATGTTCTCACGTGGTTTGTAGTGATGCATTTTAGTTAGCTTGGATTTTTCTCTGTGTGAAAAGAAACCGAACCAAGGGGAAAACTCATCTACTGATTTGGACCAGAGCAAACGAACTATAGGTACGAAAACACCCTTAGACACCATTTTATGTCCAGACTGTAAATAAGCTGTGAATCCGTTTTGGTTGCATTTGAACGTATCCTTCTGTAGTTGCTATAGATTTCATTTAGCAAATTTTGAGTGATTGTGTTGCAAGAAGACTTCTAAGGGACACACTGGTCATTTGATAATATTTTATTTTTTATTATAAATGTTTGGAGTGCAAAATGTCTAAAATTCTGATCAGCACAGATGTGTTCTCTTTCATCCCACTAATGACCAGCAGGTTGAATGTAAATCTAGCTAAAGAAAAGAAAGAACTAAAAACACTTACCTCTACCATCAAAGCAACCATCATCATCCAGGTCGTGTCCATTGTCATAGCGGACCTTCTTCTTTGGGTCGGAGAGCACAGTGAAGGCCTCGCCCACCTCCTTGAATTTCTTCTCCTCCTCCTTTTGCACCTCTGGAGTGGCTGCGCTGTGGCGATCTGCAAGACAATGACACAACAGAGACCTTAGATTATAACCATCAAATCTAATCAAAATCGGTATGCCGCACGTCTGTGTAAAGACCGAGAGGGCTACCTGGGTGGTGCATAAGGGCCCGTTTGCGATAGGCCTTTTTGATCTCGTCCTCGGTGGCATTTTTGCCGACACCCAGCACCTTGTAGTAATCTTTCCTCTTGCTCTTCTTCAGCTCCAGCTGTGCCGTCTTCAGCAGATGCTTGTGATCTAGAGGGATAAACACATGAAAAATAGCCTGAAACCTCACCAGCAAGTACATCCGGTAAAAACGCAAAACCAACCCCCCCAAAAAGAAACAAGGCAGCAGCTTACCTGAGGTTTTCTCTGTCTGGTAAACTTTTTCATAGTCCCGTACAGCCTCCTCGTACTGCTCCGTGTTCATGTAACTACGGGGTCACACAAAGTCACTCACAAGCTCCACAAAGCTGAACAACAAAACACAGAAATGAGGAAAAATGTGCTCATATTGACAGTATAGCATACCACTGAGCTCTTCTTAAATAGGCCTTGATGTAAGTGTCATCTAGTTTGATTGCGCTGGTGCAGTCTTCAATGGCTTGATTAAGTTTCTTCAGCTGTTGAGGAGGGAGAAGGTAATTACAGTGAAGTGATTGGAGACAAAGAGCTCGAGCACTATGCAACGCTGCTATTTTTAAGCAAATAATCAGACAGGTTCCATCACTTGAACACGAGTTTCCAGAATCTTTGAGATGCGAGGTAACCTCCTCCACAGTACGCAAACATGAGTCGATCTGTTGTCTTTTACCTTTGCTCCTGCCGTGGCTCTGTTGCAGTAGAGTTTAGCGTTGGTCTTGATGTTGTTGGGGTCTATCGCCAGGGCCTCGGTATACAGCTGGTAAGCAGCTTCATAGTTGTTGTTCTTAAACGCCTGGTTGCCCTCCTCTTTCTTGGCTTTTAATGCTTTGGCATTCTGATTTAGGAAGAGAACAAGTTGTCATGTTTCTTTGAAAACACTTACTTAAACATGCAGTGAAATTTAAGATACTCTCAACATTTCAGCATGTCTTGAACCATGGATTTCCTGTATTAAGCTGCCTCATCATGTATGTAAACTCTAGGAACAGACACTTTTCAGTCTGTTGTGGAGTTTTCTTGTAAACAAACAAAAGTTCTGTTTACACTCAGCGTTTCTTACCAACACGCATTGTGTGTTGGTGAAACAAACAAGTCAAATGCATTTTCTTCCTCATCAAACACTTGCAAAGCCGTTTTTTGAATATTTTAAATCCGGTATTGTTTACGTCAATGCTTCCTCGCTATCAGTCTTCTTCTTCGCTGTCTTTGCGAACACATTGCTAATCTTTCTTGTGCTTTACTGCCACCAGTTGTTGATCAGTGGATTAGCGGAAACAATGGACAACAGCATGTATTGCGTCACCCACATGTGCGTATGTGCGTCCATACAAATAAAACAGGGACGCTCTTTTACAAACATTGCTCCATAGCGCTACCAGCTGTAAAACAAATCTCCACAGGGATCTTTAACCATAGCTGTTTGAACTGTTCATCAGTAAGTGTAGCCTTTGTAATTTGTATCATGCCATAAGAGATGAGCAATTGCAACAAGCTAACATATGGAAAAACACTGTGCCCAAACGTAAATGTCTAACATTACAACCCCTGGCAGAATTAGTCATGCAATTTGGGTTATTTGCATTTGCATATGCATTTTCGCACACATTTGTCTTACATAAAAGATTTCAAAATACTTGACTGTTTTCTGATAATTACAACCCTTGGTCGACCACACGTCTGTTCATTTCTTCTTCCAATTAAATGAGGAGGAATGAGACAAAATGTCAATCTTACCCTGCAGGCTAGCCGGGCCTTCTCGTGGTCAGGTGCCATGCGCAGAGCCTGGACAAAGAACTGCACAGCTTTATCGATGCAGTCCTCATAGTAGAGACACAGGCCTCGAACGTACAGTGCGTCTGCGTTTGTGGAATCCATTCGTAAGATATCGCTGTAAAAGGAAGTTTTGTTAAAAGATCTGCTGCGAGGAATCTGTAAATCGAATTCACCCTTCTTAGCGGAAAAGCTACTAAAGCAGAGCCGGCACTCATATTTAAAATCTTATGTGAATCCAAGAGGCTCATACTATAAAATAATCACATGCAGAAAAAACAATTGCACCACTGTAACTAAATCATACAACATGACCCTAACACCAGTTGTTCCTACCTTGCTACAGACTGGGCTTCTGGATAGCGTCCCAGCAGAGCCAGACACTCGGCCTTGAGGATTTTGAAGCGGTGGCAGGCAGAAGCCACAGCTAAGGCCCGGTCCATACAGAACACCACCTGGATCAGGACAATATTTTAAATGTCGAAAATGTCACATTTTACAGTCAAACACGCTGTTTACAACATGTAAACATGAAACAGAAGGTTGATGTAAATGGGCTGTCAACTACTAAACAAACACTTCCTCTGACAGTCATAGGGTTTCCTCTACTACTCGAGCAGAAATCTGTCAAATTGTTTTTCCAGCATATTTGTGCTTAAATCTGGTGCTTATTACATATCAAATCATATTCAGAAATTCTATTGTGATGCCACAATTTGTTGCTTATATTTTCCAGTTATGACTATGACCATCAGCCACAGAAATACCTTTAAACTTCCCAGCTCACCAGACTAACAGCTGATCACATGACAAAAAAATACTGTTTGGTGGAGTTGGAGTTTGGTGAGAAAGACAATGGGTGTAAAGTACCTTTCTGAAATCCCGCTTTTCAAAGCCAAAATCCGCCATTCGTTCGAACTCCAGTAGAGTCGCTGCAGTCTTATTCTAAAATACAACAACAAGCATCCATCAGCACTTTCTTTACAATGGCAATAGACAAGTTTTTTTTTAGTTGAACGATTCAGTCTTGGCTCCAAGACTGCGCTTAGTATGCAATTCAGTTCGATGCATTCTCACACCGTTATTACAGTAAATAAAATGAACAGTGCAGGTGATCCCCACCTCCTGCTGCGCCTCTCTGTTGCTGGGCTCCAGCTCCAAAACCTTCTGAAAGCAGCGACTCGCCGCCATGGCATTTCCCAACGACAGGTGGCACTTGCCTTCACGCAGATGACCCTGTGGGACAGGAAGGGCCACATTTCCATCTTAGGATTGTCTACACATTACTCTCCATTCTGAAAGCGGCTTTGAGGCAATACGTGGCGTGCAAAGCCGAGAATGAAGTTGATGCTCTAGACACAAGAGTCTGTTCAAACTGACCTTCATGAAGCAGTCGTCCAGCCGCACAGCCTGCTGGGAATCTTCTAGGGCCTCTCGAAAGCGACTGAGCATCATGAGGGTGGCTGCCCTGTTGCCATAATAACTTGCATTTTTGGGGCATGCATCTTGAGATCAAAAAAAAAAAAAAATCCATGTCATACAGGCAAACTGAGATGTGGGTACAAATTACAGATAAATCAGAGAACAATATCTGGGCCCAGGCATCAACAGTAGAGCTAGCCTTGCAATATATAGATCTGTACTGCAAATATATTGTATACAAGTCCATACAAATGGCAGAAATAAAGATATGTACATCCACCCAACCATTGCAAAAACTTAATTCCAGCGTGAAAGAGTAGTTAGTGGTCATCTCACCAATGGCTTTAGTATAGTAGCTGAACGCCTCAGAGTAATCCTTCTGGCTGTAGAATGCATTTCCTTGCTCTTTGAAGCCTTCAGCTTGACTGGAGAGAAACAGAAACCAAAGTCAAGGTGGAGCAGGTGCTTTATGAAGATAACAGAAATGAGCTGATACAGTATAAAACTATTGAACCAGTTTAGTCAACCAATGAATGCCTTCCACAAGTCAACATGTGCAGAAAATGATTCTTGTTCCTTAAAGACCCATTAACTCACTCATGCTAGCTTGTTATAAAGACATCTCAAGTGGAAAGATATATTAACATATATTTGTATGTTCTATTAGGAGAGTGAAAGACTGCTTAAGTCACTGTCATCAAATCAGACCAGCTGGTTTGCTGGTGCCCATTTGTATCCGTCAGAGAATTTCTTGCTAATGAGGCAGAGTCTGAAAGGACTCGACTGTGGTGAGTTACACCTGGAACTGGGACAGCAGAGCAGGGTACACACAGTCCTGATGGCTCCAGTACTAAACATAGCAGTGAAATTCATCTGCTGCAGTCCAGTCAAAAGTGCCAAGTGTTAAAAGGTAAATCAGCACTGATTCATGTAAGGAAGAAGGTACTACTCCTGTGAAGAAGCTATTGCTGTGCCGCTCTCTGTGGGTCAAAGCATTTAAAATTCAGGTCACACCCTGATCAGTGACATCACACTAAGTGTTTTCCATCAGCCAAAAAAAAAATTTGGCTGTAACAGCCCTAACAAAGGTTGGGTGCAGAAGAAGATAATTCGACCCTTAGCCATGAGTGCTGCAAGAATTTTCTACAATGTGCGATTTAGTTTTGGTTTAGGTCCAATTGTAATTCCCACAGGCTAAAACTTGCCCAGGTAGGGGTCAGTGGTTGATATAAAAAATGGGCATGTGCTGTTGACCCGACTCAGACCATAACTGATGCAAAAACAAAACCATGCAAACAATGATATCATACTATAGCTGTGATAAGCCAACAACAGTTGATAATATTGTCCCATAGATGTAAAGGCTGTGCTCCGACTGCTAAAATAAGGATTGGCTTTGTAAAAATATACACCCAAAATTGAGCATTCTTAAGCATCATTTAATATTATCAAATGAAGGGCTGCAAAATCTGCAGCTCCATCATCAATTAATCTACATATTCTTTATTTTTAAAAAAATGCATTCATCATTTAGTCTACAAAAAGGCCAAAAAATGTGGCTTTTACAAATACTGATGTCTTTGCGCGACTGGTTTGTTATGTATGTCACATGCTGCTGTCATGGCCGATAATAAACACATTCACCCTTAATTTGAATTAATTTGCTGCCAAGTTTCAGACAATACGGCCATCTTTACAGAACAGATTTGTCCTGATTCTGAATAGGATGCTGGCACAAAAATTAAAAGATAACTCAGTTTAGCTTAAGATGACTAAAAGAATGTAATACTCGTGATCTATTGCTCATATTTCCTTTATACGCTATGACGATGAAGAGGCACCACCAAAGAGATCATTTGTGTTAGAAGCATAATAGATTATTGTCATTGGGAAATATTTTGCATTTGAACGTGTTCCCTCAATTAAAGGACTCTCAGAATATCATTACAGATTAATGCAAAAGAGTTCATTATTGTCACCAAACTCTTTGCATCTTACTGCTTGTTTTTTTCCCCTCAGTCTTATTGAGTCTGATGATTTAGCTACTTATATGCATCACTGTTGGTCTTGAAGTTGATTTAAAACCAACATACTTCTGCCAGGGTACCACACCTACACCAGCAGTTTTTTTTAAATCTTATTAATATTCCTGTTCAACTCTACTCAGCACAGACTGTCTGTATTCAAACCTCACAACTACAACATGATGATCGCTTTTGATACATTGAAAACCCACTCACTCAAAAAGCACTTAATACAAGGAAGCACCCATTCCTATATTTTATCTTTCACATGTGGCATGTTCTGAGCCCGGTAATGTGTAATATTCACTGGTATTGATTGTAGACACACTGATTATACACGTAAAAACCGAATCTGTTTTTTATTAGAAATTATTGTTACTTCTCAGTTGGAGTGAACAAAACTTGAAACAAAATACTGCCTACTTATGTAACACAGGTCCCATATGACAGGACACCAATAAAATGCAAAGTGCACTGTCAGTGGTGATGATTCATCCCGAGAGGTAAATTAATGTGAGCTAAAAGGACGCCATCATCGTTAATTTGCTTTAACTGTTGAAAACGTAGGTGTCGTATCACGACATCTTCTGTTTACATACTTGAGACTGTTTCAAATCTTTGGGGAAGTTTCTTAAGTTAGACTTCGTTTCAATACCAAGTCTAGCTAAATCTATCTGGCCGCCTTGTATGGAACTTTCTCGAAAAATGAAACCACTGACTGCTAACTTGTGTCCAGCAAGGGACTGTACTGATGCTTTATTTCCCGTGTTAAGATTTCAAAATGTGTCCGTAGAAATGGGTTCATTAACCAATGAGTCTCCAAAGACAATAGTTCTTGGATATCTGTAGCTGAGCATGTGTCAAGAAACGCTAATTTACTTGGCTTGGTTCTCTTGACGAATAAGTAAGGAAGCGAAGCGAAGTTAATTTGAAAAATCTACAATTTGCTGTCTAATTTGAACCATCGAAAATATGAAAACACCAACACTTGCCATTTATGAAACCCAATAAAATCTAAGATTTAGCAAATTTGGTAATTACACACTCCTGCCGTTTCCCCCCCTCAGCAAGCTAGCATGGTTAGCTTGTCTCCGGGCTGGTCGCGCTGTTGTTTCCGAGCCTTGTCAGCTAACGGCGGTTGAATTCAGCCAGGAAATCCTCGGTTATTTTCACATTATACACGCAGCACAATGAAACACAGCGGACAATTATATGTTTACCGTTCCAGGTCATCCGGATTGCGGATTTGGGATTCTGTGTCCACCGGCACGTCGATGTCAACAGCTGCCATTTTTTCTGGAAAGGACGAACACGGACCAACGTCATTTCCGGGAACTGATAGCTTCTTTTCTTTTTTTTTTGTTTCTTTTTTTCTTGAGGTCATGAGAAACTAGGCCATATTATACACAGTATAATATTGCATATATTTACATATATTTTTTTATTTAACTGCAGGACTTATATCATATTTTTTTTCTAAATCTAAGGTATTTTACGTTTTATTTTAAAAACTTACATACATTAGCTTTTCGAAATAAATGTTACAAAACAAAAACAGTGCTACTGTTTTAAACATCGCCTGAGATTCTGTTGCTCTGTCCTTAAGTATTCAACTAAATCTTTTAAACCATCCCATAAACTTCTACTTGTATTTATTTCTCAATCAACTTGTGAACTTACATCCAGACGTCAGAGCTCACCTGTGCGCATGCAGCTCCACCTGCTTGTGTGTCTTTGTGGTGGTCAGGCTGCTGCTACCAGGGTTTTCTTGATACAATTATTCACGAATTCACTAATTTGCATATAAATAACGTCCATGTTAAGAGCTAAAAAGCACCTCTGCATGCTTTTCTGTTAACCCCCCCCCCCCCCCCATTAAATCTAAGTTTTAATGTACAGTTGATCTCCTAAATATAGGTACAACTGAACGTCAATCAAATAAGGTAGTACAGTGATCAATGATCAAGAGATTTAGTTGGCATTTGTATTTTTTTTTTACATTACCATTATTATTATTAATTGCCTGTTTGTATGACTGATATAAATGTGTATAAGTGCAGGACATAGCACTGACATGCCTAATGCCCTTAGGTTTTCCTATCTTGCTCTTGTTTGCAACATACCACTAGAGGGCACTAAAGTATCGTAAGGTATAGGGTACACTCCTGGGTGGAACACATCAGCAATTACTTTGTGTTGTTTTTTCCCTACTCAAACACCATATGGTTTTGGCTTAAGGATTGACGTGATTTGAAGTGTCACTTTGCTTGTGCTTAAATTGGTGGTTGTCAGTACTTCAGTTTTTCAGTGATTCACCATACATACAAATACAATTTACACTGCACTTGATGAAAAGGTGCATTTTGTTTCAAAATAAATGCATTTACTTTCTTTGCTAATGATTTTCACTGGTCTTTGAGTGAGCTGAAATAAGAACAGTATCATACTGATGATTCTATAATGAATGGTAAAAGAGACTCATATGAAGAAAGAAACTAGCACAACTGTGTAAAAAACAGTACTATTTATAAGTTCATATAGAATACAGTATCGACATTTTTAGCACATAATAATTTACATTATTGCAATTGATGCACAGTTACAATAGTCATTGATTTTACCAGGTGACACTTAAATTAAATACATATTGCTTAGGATGATTCAGCACAATCAGGTGGGAGGGGATTTCTAAAGTGAAAGAATGTTTTTTAATACAACTCTTTAAAAAAATAACAGGTTTCATAAAGACGTCAAAGACACATTTAAAAACTTGTGGATAAATCATTAATGTTTTTGGGGAACAGCACACGTCATCCTGCTTCTTCATATTGCACAAACAGCATCAAGCTGTTGCAAAATCGTAACCTATTTATCTAACCATCACCTGAAGCTTGTTAGAATGGCTCATGTCAAAGAAATACAAGTTTCAAATTTTATAACTTTAAATTAAACCATCTCATTGTATGCATCACATGTAGGCTGTCGATGTATAGCGAGTATTCTTGGCATCATATCAGGGTGGTGGTTGATTGTCACCTCATAACACAGAGAGCAAGAGAGAAGGACAGAAAAAATGAATGTATGTATTTATCTAAAATTATATATTATAAAGAAAAAGCATCTATATCAGAGTTTGGCTGTAAAGACATATGTTGAGATGCAATATCCTGCACAATTCAAAGTTATGGATCTCCTTTCTCTTTTCATAGGTGGAGGGGCTCGTATATCGAAGCAGCCAGTTTCATGAGAGATTAACTGGATTTTATTGATTTAGATTTGGTTCTGAAAGTTAAAGCAGGAATGAAGTATTGTACTTGTTCTCCCAGAGTACAACTAGAAAGCTCTCAAAATGAAAGAATTTTGGCAACACACACTTTTACATTTATAACATTTACACACCCTAGTGTATTAGTCTATTATTGTCTTATAAATAAAACTAAAAGATGCTTGTCATTATGGCTTCCAGAGGGGTCCAGACCCCGGGGAACATGCACTCAACAGTCTGTTGAGGGGAAACAGCTGAGCGATGGTTCTTCCATTTTTAAGGGGGTGGGGGGAGAGATACTGGTCAGTCAGCGCTTAAATCTTAATCCACACCAGGGGATTATGCATACTGTTCTTAGAACTTGAACCTGCCAGACTTGACATGCTGATATGCTGCCCTGGTGTCCCTCAGGGGGTCCCCGTGCTTTGTCCTCACTGGGCCATGATACATTTTTCTGCCAGACCAGCTTTGGCTAGGTCCACTCTACTGTAGGTCCTCCAGCCTAGCTTGGTTCATTGCTAGTAAGGAGAGAAGATAATAGGTGCATGTGTGGCCCGCAGAGGTCCTGGGGCAGGCCTGAAGAGCGTTGGGCTGATCAGGGGACCCTGGATGAAGGCTGTGGGACCCGGCGGCAGCCGTAGTGCCAAGGGTCCAGAGGCCATGGTGCACAAGGCAGCTGGATTGAGGGGGCTGGTCAGGAACCCTGCCGGCAGGGCCTTGGATAGCTGCTTCTGCAGGGCCAGTTTAGTCTGAAACCAAAGAAAAGAGATGTATTCAGTCAAACAAGACTAAGAGTTTAAAGTCATGCTAGCAGCTCTGTGAAGCTGTACTAAGACACAGCAATTCTCTTAGAGTTAATGTGGACAAAAAGTAAAAGTAGCCAAATGTGTGAGTGTGTCTGTGTTTGATAAGTTCTTACCGCTAAGACAGCACTGGGCTGTAGTTTATTATAGGGGGTGAACTTCACCTTGACAGGCTTCCCAGCCAAACGCTCTTTGTGTCTCCTGCTGTTCATGTGCTAAAAGGGGACAGGGATATACAGAACAGCGATTCAGCCAGGACAGCTCTGACTAAGAAACCAAAAAGCAAACAAATTGGGTAGCTTTCCCATTTCCCATTTTTAGTTTTTATACAGTGGTCAGTGGTTTATACAGTAGTACAGTAGTAAGTTAGCCACATTTATTACATTAGCATAAACCCACATACCTGCTTCAGCTGTGTCTCTGAGTTGACAGACACCTGGCACATTTCACAGTGAAAGGGCTGGCTGGATACACCCACCACAGCTCTGGTCTTGCTGCCCATTCGCTGCTTAATTCTGCAGGTGGGCCTGGGCGATGACGTCATCTTGACCCTGCGTTGTGAGTGGCTGCTGTTCGGACCATCAAGCATCTGTTTGTGCTTAGAGCCTGATTCAGCCAAACAGAGAAGAGGACCAAATGTCCGAACGTCACGATAATCTATTACAAATAAAAATGGTTGTAACATTTTCACGTCAAATGTTAATTAAAGTGATATCAGTAGTATTGCAGTACACACCACTACAGTGAGCCTCCAACTGGGAGCTGGAGTTGACCGTCACTTTGCACATGGGGCAGTGGAGAGGTTGTTTTTTGTTGCTCTTTGCTTCCTTAGCCTCTTCCACCATCACCACCTCCTCCTCACCTCCCGTGGAGCTCCCCTGAGGGTCAGACTGGGGGGCCGAACTGATGACCGGGCTGCACCCTTCCACAGGTGGACTGTCTGAAGGTAGATCAGAAAGGTGAGGGCCAGGGGAGATTTGTGGGGACAGCTGAGGAGAGCGGAGCGAGGAAGAGTCTGTGGATGAAGGATGTGAGGAGGGAGTGGGTGCCAGCGAGCTCCCCTGGCTGTTCTCTGGTTGCTGCTGTGCAGGTTGGAAAGAAGTACTTGGGCCTGTGGACAGATGGATAAACATAGAAGTTGCGCCCATTTACACTCGGTATTACAATATGATAAGAAAATGGGAGGGGGAAGATCAATAATGAAAAGGAAAGCTAGACACAGTATAAACAGGAAGATGGTGACATTTTTCAGTCGGGCAGAATGAGAAGCTGAGTGACAAATGACTAAAATGGAGTAAAAGACAGCAAGGTTGTTACTCTTACAGCAGCTCCAGGCTGTTTTATAGGCTGATACGAATGTTTTTGACACAATTACAACGACTAGTAAAAAACGACTAGTAAAAAGCTACATCATGTGCACAAGGAAAGTGAGGGCACATCATTTTTGCACATATAATTGCAGCACTATTCACAAAAGGGTTGGCTAAAGTAAATTGGGTGGCCTTCAGTTTATACTTCAGACCTGAGGGGACCTTGTCCTCAGATGTTTATTCTCAACTTCAAAGACACAATTTTCACCAAAACACCCACACTTGGCCCTGAGATGCCTCATCTACTTGGAATGCATTTTGTTGCACCTTTTCTTCTGTCTTGTGTGCTGCGCTAGTCACCAAAGTACCACAGCAACTCCCAAAAGCTATTTTCAAACGTGGCTTATCTCTAGAGCTGAAACTATCAGTCCATTAATTGAAGAAAAGGAAAGAAAATTAATTGGCAACAATTTTCCCAACCAATCAATGATTTGGGTGTTTTAATCAAGCAAAAATGACAAATATTTGCTGGTTCCAGCTTTTCAAATGTGAGGACTTGCTGCTTCTCTGTGTGTTATAACATCTTGAAGTGAATATCTCTGAGTTTTAGACTGTTTCATACACTAAACAAACAATTGAAATAGTGTTGATTTTGATTAATTGAAAAAAAACCCAGATTAATTGGTAATGATAAGTAAAATGTTAGTTACAGCCCTACCTATGTTTTCAAGCCAATGCTGAAGTCGAAGACTCATTAAAGGCCTGCTTAGGAACAACTCGAAACTCTACTAGTTAATAAGTTAATTAGTTACTACCAACATTTAAATTCCAACATCTACACTGAATCTTTAAAAAAATAATTTTGCAATTAGAAAGATATTTGCTTACATTTCGAGAAACAGCAAGCTCAATTTGTGGCTGCGGCAGCTAGCAGTGGCATTTCCGGTGGCAGCCTGAGCAGCCACCGACACACCACGGCTGCTGCCGCTGTTTGAGGCCACAGACTCAAATTTAGGATGAAACAGCTTAATTTATGTGTTACAGGACAACAAAGACAAACTGTGCTCCCAGTTAACTGCAGGTGAAGAAATTCATTGTCATCAATGACTGCAATCTTACTTTCCAACTGCTTGTAAATTTCCAGTTTTATTTACTATCATAAGTCATGATTTGGGCCGTTACTATCGTTACTCCCCTATGCAGGAAAGGTGGGTGTACATGCATGAATTCAGTTAACTGAACATGACTTCATGGAATATTGAGACTGGGTGGATAATCCTGTTCAGATCCAGAGACTTAGTGTTCACAACACATTAGACCAACTGGGAACCTGCCTTCTGCTTTTTTGGACTCTAACTCTTTAATATAATCCCTCTGGATCTGAAGACAGAACCCAGTGTGCAAAATACAGGCGGTCTCGGACCCCCTAATTAACAACTAGGACCCCCAAAGACGGCAAAATCAAATTTTGAGGGGGTTATTTACTATTTATCTGTATTGTAAAATACAAGTGAAAATGATTTACTGAAAACGTGGAGCTTCTACCTGTTTTTTATTATTTATCTATTTGTTAACATTTATTTAGTTCCTCGTTGTGCACCCCAACATTTTTTGCCTGTAATTGGAGCAGGTTACCTCCTGAGAACGTTTTTAATAACATTTCCTATTTTTTCCACTGAGAATGAAACATAGTGGTTGATGTGTATGTGTATATATATATACATACATACATACATACATACATATATATATGTGTGTGTGTGTGTGTGCATAATCTTTGCAGATGCCAATGTAATCAATCTCCAGCTGGAACGGAAGATCTGTTATATATATATATATACACACACCGATCAGCCATAACATTATGACCACTGACTGGTCATAATGGAGGAGCACTGATTATCTCGTTACAATGGCACCTGTCAGATATATATACT